>PVKH010039959.1:0-11122 GCA_004027955.1 Chaetophractus vellerosus | reverse complement strand
CCCATGTGGCAAACCAGTATCCTACCAATTGAGCTATAGCCGGCCCCCCTAATTATAATTTAATCAAGTAAAAGTGGAACCTCAGACAGACAAGTTTACAAACATAATCCAATATCTATTTTTGGAATTCATAAACAATATCAATCTGCTACAGCACTATTATTCATAAACAACCAAGGGTCAGAACCACTTGATCTCCCAAAGCCTTGCCTGATTTGCTAGTGGAGCAGCATTTTTATCCCAGAGCAATTGTCTCATAAGGAAATGCTATTTCTCTTCAGGATCCACTCCTACCACTCCCGTGTGCCTCTAGGACCACAAGAAGAATTAGATACCAGCATAATCTGAACAAAGAAGTACAATGCCTGTTCTAGTAATATAGAATTGATACAACTAAAGAATTGTAAGAACTTGCCAATTTGTATTGTCAAGAGTCTGGGGAACATGTATGCAAATTATTTCTAAGGACATTATGCCAAAAAAGAAAAAATAAATATGAGACTAAATCAGGCAGAATTTGTTAACATTGGCGTATTCCACTGTGCTTCAGTCATTAATGTTGACTTGAGTGCTTGGAATGGTGTTAATAGCCTGCAGAATTGTGTGGGAGAGAGTATAAACTACAATGTGAACTATGGTCCATGCTCAGTGGCAATGCCCCAGGATGCATTTATCAATTGCAATGAATGTGCCACATTAATGAAAGATATTGTTTATGTGGGAGGGTGTGGGAGGTGTGGGGAGTGGGGCATGTGGGAATCCCTATATATTTTTTTGTAACATTTATGTAATCTAAGTTTCTTTTTAAAAATAAAAATATATATTTAAAAAAATAGCCTGAAAGTTTGGTTAATTAAATTCTGCACTCAATGAAGATATTCTCATGTAAATGACCATCAGAGTGCAGTCATTTTAGAGAAGGCTCTTATTATAAAGTGAATTAGATATCCATTGGGTGGATTTCAGCCAGCCTCATTCCCCACTCCCCCCAGTGCTGGCTCAGTACAGAGTGGCCATAGCAATAAGAATGGAAGCTAAGCATGGATTCAGCATAGACTTCCCCTCACCAAAGCTGATCTGGCTACCACCACAGCTGAGTCCCAACCTGCCTATGGCAGAAGTCAATGCTGAAACTAATTTGGTACCATTCATTGGGAGATATGAACAAGCTACTTGTTGGCACGTTGATTACATTAGATCTATTTTATTATGGAGGAAGCAGTGATTTAGCCTAGCAGGAAAAGAAACATGTTTCAGAATGAATTTGCCTTACTAGTCTGCTGACATGGCTTTATACTGTGTCAACTTAGCTAAGCTAGTGTATGGGAGTAACTATTCAGAATAAAACTCAGCTCCCAGTTGAATTTTAGAGCCATTTATTCAAGCAGCCGGGCTCATCACCTTTCCATAGGTGAGAGTGCTGAAGCAAGGCTTTAGCTACTTTTTATACTCTTTGTAAAAGCCAAAACTAACTTTTAGACAAAGGACTATGCGGGGGTCTCTCTT
Organism: Chaetophractus vellerosus; assembly: GCA_004027955.1. Taxonomy (NCBI): domain Eukaryota; kingdom Metazoa; phylum Chordata; class Mammalia; order Cingulata; family Chlamyphoridae; genus Chaetophractus; species Chaetophractus vellerosus. Next base: position 9,616 of record PVKH010039959.1, on the reverse strand, counting down.
TGCAGCTGTGTTTGACTCACATTGTCCGGGGCAACTAGCAAGCCTAAGCAAGCTCCAAATGTACAGAAGCAGATATTTGCAGTTAGCTGCAGGTAGGAACAGTTTTTAACTATTTTATTCTATTCTTGTTAGTCAAGCATAACTTTTAGAGCACTGGGAGGCAGTTCCCAGAACTGTACTAAGAAGACAGGGGGGAGATTGAGACAGTTCCTAGAATTGTACTGGGAAGGGGTGACTATAACTTTTCTCCATAACACTAGAACTACATTTCCCAGTATTTTCTCCATGTATGTTTCCAGGTTAGGGTTTGCAACAAGAAAAATGTGTGTGAGCTTTGGAAAGTGGGAGTGGAACAGTAGCCACTTTTGATCTGAAAGTTAGTGCAGGGCAGGAGCTATTGCAGCTGAGATTTGTTGTCACTGATCTGCTGACTGAAGTTGCTGGTGTGGAGGCAGCAGCTGGACCTGCAACTCCTCCAACTGCCCCTGAATCTCTTCCTTCAGCTTCTCCAAGTCCTAGGCCAAGTACAAGTATATCTTTATGGTGAAAAGTACCAGCTTCTTCCACGGGCCACCTGCATCATCAAAATTGGAAGCAGAGAGAGAAAAACATTTTTAGTTTGTCTTTGTTCTCTGCCATTTATTGTTCCTGTTCCCCTCCAGACTGCCAGTTCTGTGGCCTTCAGGCCCAGCACAAGGTTCATTGGCAAGAGGCTTATATAGAGTGATTAACAGCTTCCACCAATGCATAAGGACTAATCTTTGTAAGAAATCCCTTATTCTATGTCATTTATGGTATTTCTACCTCTCTGACCAATATACCCTCAATGCTTCTGCCAGGCAAACCATTTTTACAGAATGACTCATCTATCACCATGATATCTACATGAAATTGCATATGACCAAGGGACACATTTTACAGCAAATGAAATATAATAATGAGCTCACAACCATTGAATTCTTTTGCCTAACTATTTGTCTTATTGCTTTAAAGTCCCAGACTTGATATTAATCCATTCCTTTGGGTGTGGGGCCCTTTGATTACATTAAATTTGGTTGAGAGACCTTTGATTAAGTTACTTGATAAGTGTTATGGAGAAAGCTTATGATCACCCCCTCCCAGTACAATTCTGGGAACTGTCTTAGCCTTCTGCAAAACTTATGCTTGATCAACAAGAATCGAATAGTTAGAAACTGTTCCTCCCAGCAGCTAACCACAAATATCTATTTCTGTACATTTGGGGCTTGCTTGCCTGGTTTCCAGGACAACATGAGTCAAACACAACTGCAAAGAAACCACCCCCCTGCATAGTCCTTTGTCTAAAAGTTGGTTTCAGTTCTTGCAAAAAGAGTATAAAAAGTACCTAAAACTCTGCTTCAGGGCTCTCACCTATGAAAAGGTGATGAGCCCAGCCGCTTGAAAAATGGGTTCTAAAAACCAACTGAGAGTTTTATTCTGAATAGTTACTTGTGTAACAATAAGATCACTTTTGAGCTTTGGACTGGACTGAGTCAGTGAGGTATGAGCCAGCTTGGGTCTCTGTCCTTTTACTGGGTCTGATATAAAAGGAGGCACAGAGAGAGACCCAAACACAGAGAAAGGAAGCCACCATTTTTAACTGTACTGTGTGAGAGAGCACTCAAGGATCACTAGAGGCCAAAGTTTTAGTACAAAGATCCCAAGAGGATAGGCCCACATAGCCGCTCAAGGCTCAAGAGTCAAGCACTGTGCCTGGTTGCCAACAGCTACACTCCATGCGATGGTAGATTCTGGAGGGGAAAGAAAAGGCCTTGACAGAAACCAGTGGCCATTTTCCTTCATCAGCAGGAGGATGCTGAGAAAGCATCTCTGCCATTGCCTTGATTTAGACATTTCATGGCCTCAGAATTGTAAGCTTTCACCCCAAGAAAATTCCCTTTATAAAAGCCAACCCATTTCTGATACTTTGCATTGACAGCCATGTGGCAAACTGAGACATGACTCCCTGCCCAACTCCCTCTAGCCCTAAGGATAAGAGCTCACTGCTCCCTCCCTGCCTCTGCCTTGTTGTTTGGGTCTCTTCAAAGCTTGTCAGACCACACCCAGCAGCCAAAATGGTGAAGCAGATTGAGAAAAGAGAAGATGTTCAGACAGCCTTGAACAGTGCTGGAGGCAAAAATGTAATAGTTGATTTCTCTGTCACGTGGTATGGGCCCTGAAAAATAATCAAACCTTTCATTAATTCCCTCTCTGAAAAGTATAACAAGGTGGTGATCCTTGAAGTAGATGTGGATGACTGTCAGAATGTTGTTGCAGATTGTGAAGTCAGGAGCATGCCAACAATTTTATAAAAAGGGACAAAAGGCGGGTGAATTTTCTGGCACTGATAAGGAAAATCATGAAGTCAATATTCACAAATTAAGCTAATCCTGTTTTCTTAACACATATCCAGCCATGAGCTGTTTAAAACTTAACTTGTAATTTCTTTTATTTACAAAAAAGAACGATTGCATATGAAGACTATACACCCAAATTCATCTGATTATGTGACAATAAAATATTAATTCTACCCTTTAAAAAAAAGAGATCACTGCTTCTGCTAGTTCTGATTTCCTTTACTTTTGAAGCAGGCTAGATAGGGAATCAAAAGATGGATAAGTAACCTGGCAAATAAACCACATGGACATCAATATCCCCAAGATGGCTACTGGAAGACCCCCATAAGATTCTCCCATTCAGAACAAGATTTCCTCTGGAAGCCAGGAAAAGCCCCTAATATACTCCAGGGTCCTTGTCATTGGGCCATACTGGGGGATTGATGGGTGGGGTAATCAATAAAAACAGCAAACAGCTGGGACTCCTCCCATGTCATTAGCAAAGGGGTAAAATAATTAATGGTTTAAAAAGCAAGAGGGAAGCCAAATCAGTCTTGCCTTTGCCCAGGTTCCTGCTTTCCTCACCTGGCTCTTGCTGTTTTGCCCTTGCCATGATGGCCATGCAAGTAAAACCTGGGCATTTATAATCTATAATGGGTAATTGCAGTCTGTAAATCAGTCCACTTTATTACTCTTCAGCCTTTTCCTCTACCTGGGACCCATGACCTGTTATTTTCTCCCATTTCACTTCCTTCCCTACTTTAATAAATTACTGGCCTAATCAACATGGTGTGCTCTTGGAATTCATTTCTTGCAGTTTAGCCAAAGACCTAGACAAAATCTGGCTACACTTTCTCTTGTTGTTTCTTAAAATCCTGCCCAAATACTTGTATATAGATCCTGCACTAGAGTCTCTTCAGACTTCCATTTGAGTGTGACATATTTTCCCATCTAGATTTTGACTGACACTCTGCAAAATTAGTAAATCAATGAAAAGAAATAAACTACAGCTATATACATTTACATAAATAAGTAAGTATAAATGTGAAAGCATAAAAAAGCCTAGAAAAATATACATCACATGGTGGTTAGCCACAGAATAGGGCTATATTGTAAGAGCTATGATCAAAGTCTTTGGTTGTTGTGTGTGTGTGATGTTCTAATTTTAAAATGAGAATAGACTCATGTGTACTCTGGACAATTAAAATTTATTTAAAAAAATTAAAGCTATCAGTTTATGATATTTGCTGCCATAAAATCATTCTTTGATGCTTTAAACTAGATAGTGAATTTTCAAAGACTCATTTTTTAAAAAAAAATTAAGAAGTTATTAATTCTAGTATATCAGATATACTTTTTTCTAGTTGAAACAAAACAGATGATCACATTGCATGACACTACTCTGTATTTAGTTTAGTGTTTTCAGACTACTCTGGGGATTCAGGATATTTTACCCCTTTGCTGATTGATTACAGGTCTTTTTCATAAAGTACATAATCTCTGTCTTCATAGGTACTTGAAAGGGAGCTTGTGGGCCATAAGCATGAACAGTGCCTTTGGGGAAACTCTGGGAGAGGCAAAGCAGTCTGCTGTCAAGGAGATAGTCTCTTCTGGGAAGCAGCTTTAACCCAGAAGGCATTGTTGAAAATTTAGTTACTTGCTTAATTTTAAACCTCATTTTTAATATCTTCTGTCTAAAATTCACAATTTGGGGGATCTTTTTATCATTATGATTTATGCTCCTTTTTAAATCATTTCCCAAATTTCTACTTTTTAAACTATTTTTTTTCATATTTTACCTTTGTACTATTTTTATCCTTCTTATTTTATTTTCACTCAATTTGATAAAGAGAAAAATAAAGCAACATCCTGCCCTTGAGGAGCTTCCATTCTTTAGGAGATGGAGAAAGAAACATCATTTCATTGTCAGTAGGTAGGTGGGAGACAGCGGAATGCAAAAGATGCTATGGGGGTAAAAAGAGAATAACAGAGTAGAGCAGTAGTTTTCAACAGTAGTGACATCAGAAGTTTTAGAAACATACAGAGACTCTTGGCCTGTCTCCCATAGATTTTGATTCAGTTGGTCTGGGGTGGTCATGATATTTCTAAAAACCTCTTCTGGCTCTTCTCCTGGCACTCTCTACCTTGTCTTTAATGTTCCCTTAGTTCTAAATGACTATAGAGTATCAAATAAACCAAACTATCTCATGTTGCATGCTACTAATTCCCCCTATAATGTCTTCCCAGTGCCACCTACCTCCATACCCCAATCCTCTGTCAAACTCTTAAGTCTCAACTCAAATCATATTTTCCCTGGGAAGTTTGCCCAGATTCCCCCAGGGCTGATTTAGGAGCGCTTTCCATCTATGTTCCCATTGCATTAAACATGCCTCTAGTGGAGTTTTTATCCACATTCGATCAAAATCCTTTGTTTGCATGTATGTGTCTCATGGCTGAGCTCCAAACCCCTTGGGGCAAGGACTGTCTTGTGGGCAATGGTCAAGAATGGGTTCAATGAATAAAGCCCATGTCAAGGTTCTAACTTTCAAGGAATTTCCTTTTTAATGGCTTTTTTGATCACTTTGGAGATTTTAGATTGTGAGACATTTTTTTAAGGTGAAAGATTCAAGTATTATCTCTTGCCTGACCAGCATTACTTGCTCTTAAGATGATGGAAATTTACAGTGGAACCACATGATTTTGATTAAATTATCCATAAGTAAATGTCTCTCCCCTCCCCAGGCATTCTGCCTCCTTCCAAATCAGAAGCAAGCAAGGCAGCATCAGCAGATAAAATTGCCAAAGGTTATGCTCTTAAAATACCCAGTCTCAGTTTTGTTTCCTCTTCAGACTATTACAAGATTTTTTTTCTTTTGGTTGCTCCTACCAAACCAAGAGGGTTCCAGCCACAATTCCCCTGGCTACATGAGCTAAACTGGCAAATCCAGTTCTCTGGAGCAGTACCTGATCACTGTCCTTCAGTGCTGTTAGTTAACCACCTTTTTTTTTTTTTTTTGTCTCTTAGATTTTTATATGACAGCAGCGGCAGAAGCTCAGCTACCAAGGTACTCTAATTCCCTGAGGATGCTGTGGTCTGGGAACAGGTAGTTGGAAAGATAGAAAGTTAAGGTAACAACAGGAAAACACTGGGCTTGATCTATTACAGCCAGTTACAGAAAAATAGTCCAGTGGTAGAATCTACATTTGCAGATATCAAATACATTTTTGGTTTTGGTCCGACAGATTGTAATGCAGAAGGAAGGAACAGATCATATTAGGGAGTATATAAGGGTGGTTATATACTTTGGAGCAAGGCAAATAACTGACTTTGGCTTCTACTTGGTACTAAAAATACATTTTGGTGTTTTCAGCATGAAACTAAAGCTATGGAGGAGAGTTGGGGCCAGCACAATGCAATTTCTTTAGTGAAGGCAAGGGATTTGGGGACACTGGGATTTAATTGATGACTTAGCAAAGGACTTATTTGTTTTTTTTTTTATCTCATTCATTAAATTCCTTGATAGGAGTGAAGGGAAATAAATAACACATGACTGTTAAAAGTGATGTCTACTTGCCCTGTTTCATTTCTGTCTTTGCAGAAAGTTAAAAAAGGAAGAAGTCCACAGGAGACTACTCTTATGTGTTATTTCTTGGGACTAAAACCAAACAATACATACAGAATTTGAAGAATGATTGAATGGTAAACTGTCTTCCTGAGAATCCAACTGACCCCATCTGTATGCCTAATTAGAGATCTATCACCATTTTCAACTGTGATGAAAAAAAACCACTATAATGGTATTAACTGGGAATTAATCTGTTTGCTATGACCTATGTTGAGCTTTTAGTGTGTTTTTTCCCCTTCTGTTCTAATTTTGGCCATCATAATGTGAAATAGATGTAGATGAAGTTCAGAGGGAATGACAAATTTTGGGATTCAGAGTATGGAAATAAGTCTTAAGGGACAAGTAAAAGGATGGGGTAACTTAATTTGAGTACTTAATTTAAGTACAGTAAATATTTATATGAAAGAGTCCTTATAATAGCTGTAATTTTACTTTCACAAACCAACAGACAAGAAGAAAGAGGCTTAGAGTAAAGAACCAGAAAGTTCAGTTGGAAGCAGGGAAGAAGATTTGGGCTGTCCAAATGATCAAGCATAAGGAATAGCCAAGCAAGAGTGATGTTGAATTGTCAGGTAGTGTATCTTCTATATGATTTAGATATGCCACTGATGAATTACATAGACTAGGTCAGAAATTCTATTTGTTTACTTACTGGTTAATTTCTATGACTTTCCTAGTGGGACATATTTTCTCCATTTTCTTTAATAATAAACTTCAACATAGATAAGAATATCTTCTTATCTTCATTCTGAGAGAATGACCAAATCTATGTAAATCCACAACACAAATAATGGCATTTAGAAAGCAAATGTTAGGGGCCGGCTTGATAGCTCAGTGGATAGAGCACCGGCATACCACATGGGAGGCCCCGGGTTCAATTCCTGGGGACCTCTCCTAGCGGGCAGACCGCCTTGAGAATGGCAAGCCACCACGGGTGGGCCAGAGCCGCCGTGCCTACTCAGTGACCAGTCTCGGCGCATCGCCGCAGTGGGGGGGAAGGGGAGATATGTAATAAAATAAATAAATCTTAAAAAAAAAATAGAAAGCAAATGTTGAAGAGTCACATTTTGTTATTTTAATGTCCTTGAATTGAAAAAAAAAACAAAGTAGGGTGGTAGATAAAAGTTCTGGAGAACAGAAGATTCAACATAGTCTATTAGAACAAGCTTAGCTTACCCAGAGCAAAACATGGCTCAGAGGTCACTGTTTCAACATCCTTCATGGATGCTCCTGTCCTTCCTCTAGCCTTGAGTTTTCAACCAGAGCAACTCTTGTCTCCAAAACTCTGAGACTTAAAACTTGCGCATTTCAACATTTTCTCATCTTCAGTTCTTTGTTTTGCTTCCTTGCCCTTTTTAGTTATCTTTTTTACAGACTCCTGTTTTTGTCCTGTTTCCTGTTTCAATTCCTCCCTCTTCAGAAAATTCACCATTATAATGTTATCCTTTCATGTATCCCATTCAGGCTCATTTTATTTGGACAGTACCAAATGCTCCAATTTTATTTGGCTTTTTCTGCTAACAAAACTCTCATTTGCTTAAATACCCACATTTGATTTAGCCCTGTCCCCTAGAAAGTGATAAAAAATTAATTTGCACAAGGGTGTGAATGATTTGTCATTTCTTATTATATGAACCCTTGGGAATATTAGTATATTAATATATTAATATCTTATGGCATCAGTGCCTAGGAAAATTCTGATGCTATCTACAAAAATTATGGAGTACATTATATATATAACCATTTATTCTTTGGTAAAGATGATTGTAGCTGTTAGACAGTTTGATATAATTATGAATTCCAAAAATATATATTGGATCATGTTTGTAAACTGGTCTAATCTAGGCATGGTTAAGTTATGATTTGGGCTTTAACTGGGCTATATCAGTAGGGCATTAAGCCCCACCCCTTGGTAAGGTGGGAATCAAATATAAAAGGCAATGCAAAGAACAGTTTTGAGGAGCAATTTTGATGTTGGAGTCTTGAGCTGGAGCCCCGGGAAGCAAGAGAGCTTGGTCATGAGAAAGGAGAGAAGACCCTTGGATAGAGATGAGCCATTCACCTGAGAGTTCACAGCTAGCCTTGTGGAGAGAAGCAAAGTTTAGAGAGCCTCATAGTCTACAGCTGACTTTGTGGAGGAAACAAGGTGCTAAGCCTGGAGAGAAATGCAGTAACAGGGGAAGAGAGGAACCCAAGAAGCCTCAAACCTGGCAAATGCCGGCAGCTGTCTTGCTCCCGCATGTGGCAATGGAGTTTGGTGAGGGAAGAAACTTATGCTTTATGGCCTGATAACTGTGGACTTCTACCCCAAATAAATACCCTTTTTAAAATCCAAGTGATTATTGGTATTTTGCATCAGCACCTCTTTGGCTGACTAATAAAATGAGTAATTCTTCCATGAAGTTTACATATTTATGGAATGTGGTCATTATGGAGTCCTAGTGCTTCTTACTAGGACTAAGTAGCAATTGTTTAGAAATCTTTCTTCTTTTGCATTGCATTTGTCTTCTCTTCCATCCATCTATTCATCTGTTAAATTGTTAATTATCTTTCTCTCCCTCCTTCAATTCATCAACCCATCTCCTCATACATCCACTTACTCATTTCCCCAAAGAACACTAATACATGCACACCATGTGATGGGGATGGTGCTGGGCCATCTGGGGATTAAGTGATATAGAAGACTTTACCTCAAAGTTGCTCATACCTTAATGTAGGGCTTCTCATCCTTGGCATTATTGACATTTGAGGGCAGACAATTCTTTGTTGTGGGGTGCTGTTCATGTACTGTAGGATGTTTAACCCCATCCCTTGCCTCACTCACTACGTCAGTAGCCATCTGCTCCTGCCAGTTGTGACAAGCTAAAATGTCTCCAGACATTGTAAAATGTCCCCTAGGTTGTAAAACATCCTCAATTTAATTGGAGAGACTTAAAAGGACATAATTTCTCTGCATTGTGGTAAGTGCTACACTAAAGATGGGCACAAAACAAACAAAAAAACTAAAAAAGCCAAAACAAAAACAAAAAATTCAGAAAAACAGCAACAGAAAAGATGTGCACAGTGGAGACTTGGTCTTTCACTGAAGGATGTATTCTGTCTCTTCTCCCCACCTCTGATCATTACAAATATACTTCTGCAAAATAGTTCTTAGTTCTATCCAAGAAGGAAATCCTGAACTTGAGGAACTTATTCATCATAACTCATGGTTGACTTGTTTTACAATACAAAGACTTTCATTTCATATGCTAGATCCCCATCCTGCTAAATTATTTAGCCAAATAAGTAAGTAGACTTTACTACTACCTTTTCTACCATGATTTTTTTCTTTTAAAATAAATTTAAAGGTATATTTAATAGAAATTCTCTTTTCTCAGGAATTTGTAATCAACTTAATAAAATGGATTTTTCATTTTCATTTGCTTGTTTCTGTTTTTTAATAAGATAAAATTTTGATCATATTTAAGTGAAATTGGTTATGATTACTTCTATATTAGTAGTTTTTAAAGTGCAGACCTTTAAAGGTTTATGTCACAAACAAGGATCAGCAATAGGAAAAAGAAAGAATATTCCTTTAAATCTAACTGGGAATGAGATGTTCCTACTGATTTGTTCATTCAGCATTTATTATAGGTC
>PVKH010039958.1:0-11124 GCA_004027955.1 Chaetophractus vellerosus | reverse complement strand
GAGCTTCAACCAGAAAATACTTGCCACTTCTGCTTACAATTCCTTGGGAAAGCAAGTTATATAGTTTTGTGTAACTTTACCCAGGGCAAGGAAGTCATATCCTATCTGTTGCCTGGAAAGGGGAGAATAAGAGATATTTGTTAAAAGCATGAGTGGATGCTACTCTTCATCCTTTTAGTCAGCAAATATTTAGCTCACCTTTCCTTGGGCAACATATACTCATCTTTCCCCAAGTGATGCAAAGCTAAAATATCTCATTTATTCCGTTTGAATCTCAAAATTCAGGATCTCTGGGTTATATGCAGTAGCCTGGAAATGAGGTCCAGTGCAGAACCTTGATTTTGGGTCCTATGAACTAAAAAGGCACATTCTCAGCCCCCTGCTTCTCTACTGCCTGGTGGCAACACAGGGATTACCACAGTAAACATTCTCATTTGGAAAGGAAAGGGTGGGAAATACCAAATGTTTTGCAATTCTAAAACCTACCTGAGCCAAGATTATGAGAATATCCCAACATTGGAGTAAGGGGGAATTTTCTTAATTGGTCCTAAATTCTGCTCCATTTTTGAGTTCTCTAGTCCTTTGTTCTGACTTTTGCGTTATTCTTTTCTCTTCTTCTTCTTAATTATCTTTCTGGACCATATATGGAGAAGACATTGAAAAATATACCCTCTTGGGGGCTTGAATTCTTTCCCAGCTTGATTCCTGCCTGTACAAGATTAGGGACCTAAACGTCATTCGAAGGCTTAAAGAAACTCAGCCTTTTTTTTTTTTTTTTTTTTACCATTTAATGGCTTATTATTTATTAAGTTAATCAAAAGACAAACTTAAAAATGGTAATTTTAGTTGCATATAGTATAATCTCAGCCTTTTTTAAAGTCTAATTTTATTCTCTAGGTGTATAACTCTCTTAAAAACTTAGAAGTCTTATTGTTCATTGAATTCCAATTGCTTCAATGCAGAAGATTCATACTGATAGTTCTTAGGTTTATCTTACTATTTTTTTTCTTTGCTTTCTTGCCTTCATGTTTCACTTTCACCAGTTAGTGTGGTTACCTTGAGAAAATCCAACTTTTCTCAGAAAGTCTTTAGCTTCTTTTCCCTGAATTATTTTGTCCAGTTGAAATGATTAATTGGGTAGCAAAACCTTAATAGCGTTCTGACACCTATATCCATTCAGAGGTTTTAACAGTGAGTGCTATATTAGTTATCTATTGCTTCAAAACAAATCACCCCATACCTTTGTGGCATAAAATGTTACACATGTTTTATCTCACAATTTCTGTAGGTTAGAAATCTGGACATGGGTTAACTGGGTATTTTGCCTCAGTGTCTCTTATATGTCAAGGTATCACCTGGTACTGATGTCTCATTTGACTACTTGACTGGAGAAGGAGCCAATTCTAAGATAATTTACTTGGATATTGGCAAAATTCAGTTCCTCAAAGGCTGTAAGACTGAGAGGCTCAGTTCTTTGCTGGTTCTTGGCTTGAGGCTACCCTCAGTTCTTTGTCATATTGGCCTATTCAATGTGGGAACTTGTTTCATCAAAGCCAGAAAGAGAGAGTCTATAGGAAGTTGACAGTATTTTATGTAGCCTAACCACAGAAGTAACATCTCATCATCCTTATTACCTTCTATTGTTTAGAATCAAACCACAGGTTTTTCCTACACTTAAGGGAAAGGAACTATACAATGGCATGGATATCAAGTGACATGAATTATATGGGACCATCTTAGAAGCCTCCCCCAGGTGTGATAACCCTATTCTTAATTTGATCTTTGTGAAAGACTGAACTTTAATTATGCTTTGTCATTTGTCTCTTTTAGGATGTCTTAGATTAATCCTTTACCAATTGGTGTTGAGAAGAATTTACTGTTTAAAACTCTAAGTTCCTGCTTTTCAGGACTCAATTATTCTCTTACATTCCTGATTACAAGCTTGTTAGTTCTCTGTTGTGAGAATTATTACTTATATAATAACTTGTCATATTCAATCAACTGCAGCCAATACATGCTACTAATGGTCTGTTTCCAATCTCTCTCCTAAGTCTGCTGCCCCATAGCAGTGTAGAACCAAGGGAGAGTATGTCTAATGACAACAGCCTGCTTTGCTCTTGGCTCCAAATGAAGCTATTTCCACACAAAGGGATGTAAGGGCTACCTCCATTACTATGACCAGGGTGAAAGGGAAATTCCACTTAATTTCATAATTACCAAATTTCTCTGATGAATTATAACTTGCCTTCATGTTTTATTTCAACCACGAGGTTAAATGTGGTAGAGGAACCCATCTCTAATGGTTTAGATGTCATCTCTGATTCTATTCTCTCATAAGAGTGGATGTCATCTCTGATTCTATTCTCTCATTCAGAGGCTAGAAGCTCTGCCCTAGAAAACTGGCTATTACATTTCATTTTATTCTTCTAAAATAACTAGATTATGCATAACCTTAGCATTTGAATTTTAAAATCCCTATTCACTTATTTCACTCCAAAGAGGGTCTGGATTCTCAAAATCTACAGACATGAATTTGCTTTTTCTCTGCTCTCTATCTCCTGAGTAAGCTCACAAGCCTTAGCTTCTGGGTAAGGTGAGAGAAAAATACAAGAAGTTAAGTTCTGAAAAACATAAGAGATAAATTCAAAATATAATCTCATTCTGTGTGGTCTCTCTTATTTATGTTTCCATTCTGTATCTCTTTGCTCTCTGTCTTTTGCTTAATAGATTATTTTTATATGATTTTAAATTCTCTAGTGCTTTTTGAATTATATATTCCATTTTTAATTCTATTCGTGTTTTAAAGTTTTTCAAATGCATTTTAAGCTTTTTATCCTCTCATTTTCACTCCCTCCCCCTGTCAGTTTTTGAGATATTTTTAGTATTCTCTGTCTTGCTTTATCTCATTGTTTTTATTTAATGTATATACTTTATATACCCTTCCTTATTTTTACTCTGTCAACTTGAAATTCTTGATACATGAAGCCAGTGTCTTATTGCAATCTTTAAAGAATATCATAATCATCATATTTTCTTCTGGATATCACATTAGACCATTTTTGAGGTGCACAGTTCCTATGATTTTCTTTGTATTGTTTCTGTTTCTTTGTTCTCCAATATTTTCTTGGTCTTATGTTGTCCCTTCCACTCTCACTCAAACACTCATGCTTGAATAATGTGAAATAATGTTACTGTACTTAATATTTGTCAAAGGTCAGAGCAAGCAGATTGTCTTTGGCCCTACTCTTGATGCCTTCATATATACTTGGGAATCAAATTATAAGCTCAACTCCCAGGCCAAGTTCAGGTTTTAAACACATTGTTTATAGTTGTTTACTTCTTCTATACCATGTACCTTGGTCAGAGTTAAAAAAAACTAAATGAAAACACAGAATCTCTGCCCTTTTTCTATTTATTATGAATTTGTATGGAAAATTAACCTGTAGAGAGTAATATGTGATGACTAAAGACCACGATACCCTTATTTTTACCAAATTATTCTTTGAAATTTTGATATACTTTGAGAAAAATGGTGTGTGTTTGTGGCAGGGGTGGTGTATACATGAATGTGTTCAGGGGGGTAGCTTTGAATGGAAATAAAGAACCACCTCAAAGGAGGAGAGGGATTGCTGACCAGATTTCTGATTTGTCTAGTCTCTGAAACAGGAAACATGTGATGATTGAAATTGTCTTCCTACATTTTAAAAAAACTTTATTTTAAAAGAAGTTTTAGATTACAGGAAAGTTACATCGAAAATATAGAGGATTTCCATATATATCACCTCTCCCCTTTTCACATTTTCCCCTATTAATAGCTTCTTACTTTAGTGTGGTACATTTGTTACAATTGGTAAACCCATAATGAAGAGTTGCTACTAACGATGGTCTATAGTTTACACTATGGTTTACACTTTGCACCATACAATTTTTAGGCTTTGATAAAATGTATAATGGCCTGTACCCATCACTGAAATGTCATGCAGAATAATTCCAATGCCATGAAAATTCCCTATGTTCCACCATTCTTCCCCCCACTCTCCTCAGCACCTCTGGTAACCACTATCTTTATATCAATGTTACAAGTTCTTCCATTACTACAATAGTAATAAACCTACTTTTGCCTATGGTTGTATTCCCCTCTTTTGTTTGTTCATTCCTTAATCTTGAGAATTTTGGGATGGTGATGCCTGCTCTGCTTCAGATTGAGTGGGGTCTTAGATCTTATGGGGAAAATGGAAGGAATTGTCTTGTTTGCAATAGTATAGATTCTTTGTAGTTTGGGGATGGTGTTGTCTATCATCATTTGTTAGTTTTCAGAGGAACTGGAGGGTAGGTGTTGGCTGCAACTCTGCTGAGATTCAGAGCTCAACTGGCATATGAATAGACCCAAGATTTAAGTCTTTAGGACATGTAATTAATGGGCATAATTCTAGTTATAGGTTCAAGTAGAAGACGTAGAAGAATCATGTGTAGGGAAATAGTAAATGAGTCTTACTCTGTTACATTGGGGAAATAGGTTATCAAATATTCCAAGACAAGGCCTACCAACGAGGTACTGATTTCATGGGGTTATGTGTCATGTCTATACTGCCCAGATGTCTCTAGAGCCCTCAGGAGCAATCCCAATGAAATTTCCAACAGCATTTTCTACTGAACTGGAAAATTATCAAATTTATTTGGAAGGGTAAGGGGCTCCAAATAGCCAAAAACATACTGAAAAGAAAAAACAATATTGGAGGAATCACACAGCCTGACTTTAAAGCATACTACAAATCTACAGTGGTCAAAACCACATGGTATTGGCACAGAGATGGATATACCAACCAATGGAATCAAATTGAGAGTTCAGACACAGACCCGTGCATATTCAACCAATTGATATTCAACAAGGCAACCAAGCCCAATCAACTGGGACAGAATAGCCTCTTCAACAAATGGTGCTTGGAGAACTGGATATCCATATCCAAAAAAATGAAAGAGAATCACCCTCTCATGCTCTATACAGAAATTTACTCAAGATGGATCAAACACCTAAATATAAGAGTCAAGAACAATTTTTTTCCTAAATGATCTAATTTGCTTCTGTGAAGTTGTGTATATCATAGACTCATGGATTGTAAGTTTGAGTAGGTCCTTTTATTTCTTTTTTTTTTTCTTTCAATCAAACTTCATCAGTCCTATAATTTTGTCAGTTCCTGCAAGATTTAGGCATTAGGCCATCTGTAAGCATTAAACTTTCTGTTATTGATGTTTTTAATCCTTTTCCTGTGTCTCCCTGCTTATTTTTTAAGAAATTGGAAAAGGCTAATAGCCAAATATTACTGGAATGAAATCATTAAGAATGCGTTTACAAATTGGTTGTCATATGATCACATTTTAAATTCTACTATAATTAGTACTTCTAATCCTACATTATTCAGCTAAGAAGTCTAAATTAATAAACTTATATATTAATAACCTGAAGAAGTGCCACCCTAGGAAGAACGGAAGATCCCAAAGGTCATGTAATATTGGAGGTATTGTCCAATAACACTGCTCAAATCAGTTAAGTGTTTTTAGAATGAACTGCTTTCTCCAATTAGGTTTTGGCTCAAATATCACTTATAGTGTGCTTTAGAAAATGAGAAAAAATGTAGGGATTAATATTCCAATGAATAATGTCAATTCAAATGAAATTTGAATGACTATGCAATATTAATTGGATTTATGTTGTATAATATTTCATTGTCTTCAAAGGTAACAATAAAAAATGCATCTTCAAAATATTCTTAAAATTTCAAAAATATATCTGAATCATATCTAATGCATAATAAATTAATGCAAAAATATATAAGTGTGGGGAGTACCTGGATCCAAACTGTTCTGGATCAAGATGGTATAGCATCATTCTGCTGTGACGTCTACTAGCACACTAAATATATATTTCTATGTTTGTTGTTGTGATAATGACTAGCCCTTTTTTCTTATTTTTTTTTCACTAATATCATCAAATATAGGTAGCAGAAATAAAGAATCCCTGAGCAATGTATTTAGGGTTTCAAGTCACCTATACCTCAGAAAGTAAACTACAGTAGACATTTTCTGAGCCTTATTTTAGATATATGATCATTTGCTCACCTTTAAGAAATGCATGCAACCTCTTTCCAATAAGGTCATTTGGAAACGTATACAGTGAAACATGCCTCCTTTTCAAAATCTGCATCCAACAATAAATTTATTTTCAGAAAACTATTGTTTAAGTTATCGAACTCCATCTGAATCCCATTTCTTAAAACAACTTTACTATTGTACTAGATGGAAAGAGGTAACATATTATTTTTTAATGGTTTCATGCTAATACCTTAATGTGTTTTCAAAATAATATAAAGCTTGTCCTACACAAAGGCAATAATAAATGGGAGATAAAATAAATGTAAGAACAATTAAAAAAGAAACTATTTTTATATAGTGTCTTCTAAAACTATATTTAAATTAAATTAATGTTTTTATTCAATAATAGATAAATTAAAATTATTTGTATTAAATTTATATTTAAATTATACTTATAACTTAAGGATAAATTAAAAAAAATATTTAAGCATGCATTCGTGTTCCATATCTATTTATAGAATCATTATTTGCACTACAACATCCTTAGTCACAGCAGTCAATAATATTTCTTGCCATATAAAGGAATATTAACTCCTCATATATTATTGTAGTTAACACAGTAAAATGCATTGTATTGGGAGAAATGTGATATACTATAATGATCTCTGGGTATCCCAGAAATGAACACTTTGTCAAAACAATTTTTAAACTTGCAGTCATTCAAGTAAAAATTAATATGTGCTGTGGCAATTTGAAGCTGTATACACCCCAGAAAAACATGCTCTTAAATCTAATCTATTCCTGTGAGTGTAAACCCATTGTAAGTTGGACCTTTTGTTGAGATTTTTGATGAGTTAAACTGTGTCTCACCTCAGTCAGGATGGATATTAATCCTATTCTTGGAGTCATTTATAAACTGAAGCAAGACAGAGAGACAGCCGTTGAAGCAAGAAGATGAAAGCAAAAAAATCCAGAAGAGAAGGAAGAGACCAGCAGATGCTCTCATGTGCTTTGCTTTGTGGCAGAGGAGCCAAGGATTGCTGGCAGCTTGTCTTTGAGAAGAAAGCATCACCTTGATGATGTCTTTGTTTGGACATTTTCTCAGCCTCAAAACTGTAAGCTAACAAATTCCCATTGTTTAAGACAAAATATTAATGGTATTTGCATTCAGCAGCCTAGAATACTAAAACATGTGCTAAGTGATTGATCTTTTTTGGGGAAGAGGTATATATTTCTGTATTTGGCTTGAATCTAATACTGGCAATAAAACATGGTCTTGTAGTAGAAACTAACAATAAATATCCTCTCTAGCCAACTGAATTTTGACACACAATTAAAGACAGTCTCAGTGTAATTTTACATAGATCAATAACATTAGATTCTTAGCACAATTCTGCCTTTGCTGATATAAATGACAAATGATGTCCTCATTTTAAATTAGATCAGCTAAAATGGGATTGCTCAAGTAATGTTTAAATAATATATCTTTCCTTAACCAATAACGGGGACTTCAGTAAGGAAAGATAAGCACTTAAGTAATAATTTAATCATGTTGAAATAAATGCTAAATCATGGAATTTTAGTTTTGAAATTATTAAAATTTCTGACAGGTTTGCTTTACACAAAATCAAGTTTTTCCAACCATTTTGTGATTCTTCACTTGAATCTTTTTTATTTTGAAAATTCTTACTCAAGAATAATTTCATAACATATAAGCAAATTGAGTGATTGAAGTCATTGTTCATGGAAAAGGATATGGTGGGCTAATGCATAATAAGTCCAACTTTCTTTTTTACCATGAAATGTATTTGCACATTGGAAAGTATCTAGGGCCAAGATAGCAAGAAAAAATAGAATGGGATCTATACTAAGATAAATTTCTGTTGCTTCATTTTACATGTCTCCACATTTTAACCCAACTCCACTCTTCTCTATCATATTTCAACTAACTAAATTATACTTTTGAACTCAGAAACTATTTTCTCCCTTCTATTCATTTAGAAGTTCAGAGGGAAAAAAAAAGTAAAATTTGTGATAAAATCGAGCTCTATCAGTTGGGCTATTTAACAAGAACCTGGTGCCATTAGAGGTAAATGAGTCTTGAAATGAAATATACCCATTAGTTAGCAGTTCCAGATGATTGAGTGGAATGCACCAGCATTATTTTTATTTATTTATTTTTTGGGGTAGAGCTGTCTTGACTGGATGACAAGGTCTTTTTGCGATAACTTAGTGCAACACTTCCTAAGAATAATTTGATGAAATATTTCTTGTCATACAGGTCTTGTTCTTTCTTAAGAAGTTAGAAGTATTTATTCTTTTTTGAATAAGCAAAAATTGAGTTCCAAAAATTTTCCTCTCTGTATTAGTCAGCCAAAGGGGTGCTGATGCAAAGTACCAGAAATAGGTTGGTTTTTATAAAGGGTATTTATTTGGGGTAGAAGTCCACAGTTGCCAGGCCATAAAGCGTAAGTTTCTTCCTTCACCAAAGTCCATTGCTACATGTTGGAGCAAGACAGCTGACCACATTTGCCAGGGTTCAGGCTTCTTGGGTTCCTCTAATCCCGGGGCTGCATTTCTCTCCGGGCTTAGCTTCTCTGTTTCCTCTACAAGGTCAGTTGTAGACTATGAGGCTCTCTAGGCTTTGCTTCTCTACACAAGACCAGCTGTGAACTCTCAGGTGAATGGCTCATCTCCATCCCAGGGCCTTCTCTCCTTCCTCACCAGAACTCCAACATCAAAACTGCTTCAGCTCTATTCTTTGCCATGCCTTTTATATGTGATTCCCATCCCACCAAGGGGTGGAGCTCAACGTCATACTGACATGGCCCAGTCAACACCCTAATTGTAACTTAATCATGCCCAGATTATCAGACCAGTTTACAAGCATGATCCGATATCTATTTTTGGAATTCATAATTACATCAAACTGCCCAACTGCTACAGTTTTAATAAAAGGTATTTATTTGGGGTAGAATCTTACAGTCAGAAGGCCCTAAAGAGTCCAACTTAAGGTTACTTAAGAGGTACTTTCTCACCCAAAGTCTGTTGCCACATGTTGATGCCAGATGGCAGGCAATATCTGTAAGGGTTCAGCCTCCCTCTTTCCTCTTCAGGCTCCATGGTCCCAGCTTCTTATGATCTCAGATATAGACTGGCATAAGACTTTTTTTTCTCCCTGGGGCTTGGTGAAGATCAGGTTTTTGTTTGTTTGTTTGTTTCTAATTAATTTCCAATCCAATTATGTAAAATAAAAATTAAAAGATCAAAAACATATGAAATACAAGCTCCAAAACATTTATTATTTGATTTCACAGATAATTTAGCATTTCTATAACATTTTCTAACTGCTTACTGTTGAGTCTGTACTTATTTCATCATGGACTGGCAAGAAGCTGTTCGCAGATGGCCACCAGTCCTTGGACAATGCATTGAGGAGCACTGTATTGAACTGACTTCCAAATACTCATTCTCTATTTCTAGCTTAATCACAGCCTCAATTTCCTCATCTGTAAAAATATTTGGGTTGTTTTAAGATAACAATATTTAATAATTGGTGAGTGTTTGACTCATTCCAGGTACTGTTTTAAGCACTTTATCTACAATAACCTTTTAATCTTTAAAATAATCATATTAGATAGGGATCAGGAAATCAAGACAAAGAGATGCTCAGTACATTGATCAACATTTCATAGTAGATAACGTTTTGGGATCTAAATCCAGGAAGTCTGATTCCAGAGCCCAAACCTATAACCACCATACTATACTGCCTCTCTAGATGACTTCTTTCATCTCCTTAGGACACCTGCAATGATACAATTTCCATTTTATTAATTAGTACTAGAAAACTAAAGTTTCATTTATATTTTTAATGGTGTACAAGAGCACTTGTATTTCAAAAGGTTGTACAAAAATCTTTAGTGACAGACTATTTCAAGGTCTGGCTATCCAGACTGTAAGAATAGCCCATTCCATCAAGTAATGAGTCATTCTTGTTAAGACTATGGAAGTTGTGAAATCTGTTTATTTTTCTTTTCTTCTGAATCTTTTCATGTGTCAGCTGTAATGCTGTTTGAATAAATAGCATTTAATTACCCTCTATGTTCTTACACTGAATGGAGAGCTTTGTGGAAGATTTATAGGTTCACATAGTAGACTCTTCTGACGTTGGCAAAGCATGGCAACAGGAGGAAATTTACAACCCCCCTGCTCTGTAGTCATCAAAGCAGACTTTAGTACCCAACTTGGCAGGAGTTTCAGAGCTTTTTTTCTTTTTTATCTACTCATTTCTTTTAAAGGCTCAAATCATCTCTTTTTATTCCAAGAAGACAGCTCCATTGCTCAGATACTATAGCAGTCATCCCTCCATAAAAGGCTCTCCTTATTGTGAGGTTTATAAGGTAGGATATCTGTATATATCTAGATATTATATATTGTTATTGCATATTGTATATAATATAATATTTTATTAAGTTTTAAGTGCATGATTTTATGTATGTTTACTTTCATAAAATGTATTTGTTACAATTTTTTCATTAGATTAACAATTTTAACCATATTATTTTTTTCTGTAACATAAAAGCCCTTAGGGTAGGTATGACTTCCACCCAATCCTACTCAAAACTAGCATTAGAAAACTCAGCCTGGATAAACATCACAATTCTTCCTGGGTGCAGGTTCTGGAGTCAGATGGATAGACCCTATTCCTGCTACATTTGCTTGCTAACTCGGAACTCTGCACAATTGCCTCAAATGCTTCTTAATCTGTTGAATAGAGATAATAATACCAACTTCATAGAATTTGTATGAATAATAATTTAGCTAATGTTTAGTAAGTACATTGCTCTACCCAACACATAGTCAACATTCAATAAATATTAGTCATCATTATCATCATCATAATCATAAAGAGAAAGAACCTGGATAAATAAAAGCAGGTTATGGAGTCAGATGATTAAATGTAAGGAACGAAGGAGAAGGAAGGGAGATTGGAGTGGGGGAGAGTGTATTATTTAAAGTAATTTAACATAATGT
>PVKH010039957.1:0-11119 GCA_004027955.1 Chaetophractus vellerosus | reverse complement strand
GCGATTACAAGACTGAAGGACAGTAGGCATGCCCCGTGCCCAGCTAGATGGGAAGACTCAGGATCCAGCGGGAGGTGTATTCGTGTTGTAGAGCCACCATAACCGACTGCCACAAATGGGGCAGCTTCCAACAACAGAAATTTATTCTCTCATAACACAGGAAGCCAGAAGTCTGCAATCAAGGTGTCGGCGGTGCCAGGCTCTCTCCGCATTCTCTAGGGAAGCATCCCTTCCACGCCTCTCCTGGCTTCTGGTGGTGGCCTGCAATCCTTGGCGTGCCTTGGCTTGTGGCTGCAGCACTCCCACCCCTGCCTCCATCTGCTTCTCTCTATGTCTCTGTGTCCAAATCTCCCCCTCCTTTCTCCTCTAAAGACATTGCAACGCGATCACATTTGCAAAGATCTATTTCCAAATAAAGTCGCCTTCACAGGTCCCAAGGGTTAGGACTTTAACATATCATTCTGGGAGATGTAATTCAACCCGCAACAGGGGGTCTCCAAAACCTCCATCCCAGAGTGAGATGGCAGCCTAACCTTAAGCACCTCTCAGGCTTCCACAGCACCTTGCCTGGCTTCTATAAAGGTCTCCTAACCAGGCTCAGTGGGTAAGAGGAGAGCGCACAGTGAAAACAGCCACACTTATTGAGAATGTGTTCCCTGCACTGTCTTACGCAGGTCACAGGGTGTGTAAAACTGCAGGCAGGATCCTATTGAAGATCCTAATCTTCATTTAACTTAACCTTCACAGCAGTCCTATGAGATGAGTATCATAAACCGCATTTTTGGGCACAGAGAAGCGCAGCCTCCAGAAGTTGAGAGATTAGCCTGAGGTACCCCAGCTAGGATTTGAACCCAGGTCTGGCGAACTCACTCTTTACTTGATATTCTATTGCCTGGGGGAAAGCCACAGCCCGGGGCTTGAAGGAGCATGTGGAGCCCCTAAAACAGGCAGAACACCCATCTTACGGCAATCCTGTAAAATGGGGAAGACAGGGCAGCATCCTTATTTATCAGTGGAGGCACTGAGTGCCCAGAGATTCTGAGATTGGCCTCAGGTCCCATTGTGAGTCAGAGCTTGGGCCAGAAACACCACTTTCTATACTTCCTCTTCCTGTTCTAACCACTGCATACTCCTTCCTCGGGCCTCCTCCATTATGGGCTGAGTAGACCCGGAGGGCTCCCAAGTTCCAAGTAGCTGCTGGGAGCCGGACCTCCCGAGGTGATCCAAGGCCAGGCAGTGCGTTATCAGTAATGTTCCCAAGTGCACGGTGATTGCGAATGTTGAAAAAGTGCTCTGAGAGCCACTGATAAAAACATTTGGTGGCATTAATAGGACACATTCTGCAGGTCCCTGGTCGCACTTGGGCTTGACTGATACACGTCCCTCTTGCACAGGAGGTAGACTCTTTGTTTCAGATGAATTGAGCTCACCAATTAGAATCCTGCCAGCTCTGGACGCGCGGAGGACCCTGAGCCAACCGCAGACTCTCTCACTGTAAACATAGGGATGGGGGAGCTGTTTCCTTGAACCCATTGTGCTCATGGTTACTAAATTCAAAC
Organism: Chaetophractus vellerosus; assembly: GCA_004027955.1. Taxonomy (NCBI): domain Eukaryota; kingdom Metazoa; phylum Chordata; class Mammalia; order Cingulata; family Chlamyphoridae; genus Chaetophractus; species Chaetophractus vellerosus. The sequence goes on along the minus strand of PVKH010039957.1, from coordinate 9,560 downwards.
CCGTTATCTCTCACAGACAGGCGGCTGTGGCTCTAAAAAATAAGGAGATGCTGATTTCAACAGAGCTCTTTTTTAGGGGATTGGAGTGTAAACACAATTGTGATTAATGCTTTGCTAATAGTGCTTCCCTATTTCCAGACATTAGTTCAATTCCGGACCTGTAGCACTTCTATTCATCATTTCCACTCAACATCTAAATAGACATTTTAAAGTAGATCAAGCTCCTTTACCCATTTGCCATCCAATGTTGCTTCCATTAGCCAGAAAAGCTGCAGTACCTTTCTTTTTTTTATTAATTTAATTTTAAGCAGTTTTATTGAGATTTATTCACACAAGTTTCATAATTTATACATTATACATAACTGAATACTTATACATCTAAACATATTCATGCATAAAACATATTTTTAACTAACATTATTCTTTAAATATGGATTCTGTAGCAATGGGAATCTAATGTCTTATATAATTATTAATAACCAAACAAACATTACTTGTTTATACCCAGAATTCTTCAAGTTACCCCCAAGGAGGGAAGAAGAGAAGTGGGTTTTTGCAAGAACATGCAGCAAGGAGCTCACCCTTACAGAGCTAAAGTCTAGCATTGCATGATGCAGATAGCTTAGGAAATGTGGGTGAAGACTGAGTGATGGTGCAAATTTGGAAAAGTACTTGGTCAAATTTACTATATCTATGTCTATACCTATATCTATATATGCTGCAGTACCTTTCAAGCAAGACTTCACAAACCTGGTTGGACATTAGAAGCCTGCAGGGGGCTTTAAAAAAACACCCCGATGCCCAGGCCCCACTCTCAGAGATCCGGATTCATTTGGTCTGGGGCTGGACCAGGCATGAGTACTGTTGAAAAACACCCTGAGTGAGTCAAATGTGCAGGGAAAGTTGAGAACCCAATTTCAGTGCAACCACAACCTACACAGCTGGAATCCAACTACCTTTTAAAATAATTTCCAATTAAAGCAAAGACCAAACTCTTCCAGGTTGTTTCAATACTCTGTCTTAAAATAATGGTCCAAGCTTGTGAACGTGAGTTGGCATTCATTCAAACCAGCCCTGTTTGTGACTTCAGAAGGCATAGTGAGTAGCCTTATCCATTACTACAGGTCCTGGAGGGTTCTCTTCCTTGTTGGAGTAAAAGGAATGTAAATAGAGATAATACAAGCAATGGAAGTCTGTAGTTCTTTTGGAATACTTGATGGTTTATAGAACTCAAGGAAAACTATCATATTACTTCTAAAAAGGAGTTATTTGAATATTTTTTCTTTGTTTTCTCTTTCTTTTTAATCCTTTTTCTTTCTTTTTTTGAATATTTTTTAATGTTAGTAATTTTTCAGGAAAGATAAAGTACAGCAAAGGCAGAAATCCATTTGACAGAGAATAGAAAATATGAAAAAAAATTTTACAGCAGCCTAAAGGGATCTATCACTTAACCAAGTCTTTTGGACCAATAATCATTCATTCATTCATTAAACAAATATTTATTGAACACTTCTGGATGCTGTGAATACAACAATGAACCAAACAGACAATAGAGCTGCCCTTGTAGAGCTTATTTTCTAGTGGCGTATTAGAATGTATACTCTTCCATTAATCAAAATCCTGTTTGAAACATCTAATTAAAAACAGCCAGGCATTTTGGAAATGTGAAATATTATGGAAATTCTAAACATTATTAATATTGCCATTACTATGGTCTTTTATCACATGGACATCAAGATACAAAGGAAACTGTGAGATTTGCTGTGAAATGTCCCTAATTATAGAATTCTGCTTTAGAGAAAGTTAGTACCCTTTGATATTGGTATGTCATAACAATAGGGTTGTATAAATCATAAGTTATATAAAGTATTGTGTAGCAGTTTGGTATTGTTTATGAATTCCAAAAATAGATACTGGATTACGTTTGTAAACTGGTCTGTTCCTCTGGGCATATTAGATTGTATTATGCTCAGAAGTTTTGCTTTTACTTGATTAAATTAGGATTAGGGCTTTGATTGGGCCATGTCAGTAGAAAATGACAAGGCAGAGGAGTTAGCTGGAGTTTTGATGTTGGAGCCCCAGGAAGTAAACACACAGAGAAGCAGATAGGTGAGGAAGGAGAGAAGGCTCCGTTACACATAGCAGAGGCCCTGGGAAGAAAGATGAGCCATTAGCCTGATAGTCTACAGCTGGCCTTGTGGAGCGAGCAGAGCAGCAGAGCCAGGAGAGAAAGAAGCCCCGGGAGAGAGAGGAGACTTATCTCAGCCTACAACTGATATTGGAAGAAGCTGGGACCACAGAGCCTTAAGAGGAATCAGCAGCCTGAACCCCTGCAGAGACCAGCAGCCGTCTTGCTCCAACACATGGCAACAGACTTTGGTGAGGGAAGTAACTTATGCTTTATGGCCTGGTAACTGTAAGCTTCTACCCCAAACAAATACCCTTTATAAAAGCCAACAGATTTCTGGTATTTGCATAAGCACCCCTTTGGCTGACTAAGACATACTGTATAAAAAGGACTGATTCAAGTTTTCCTTTTATAAGGTTATTAGCTTGTGGTTATATTGGGTTTGTTTAAGTTGATAGACCTCTGGTTTAGAATCTTGCTGGGAGGAAATGGTATCTTTATTTAGTGAAGGGTGCTGATATAATTCACCTAGCTTATGCTGCATAACAAACCTCCCTGAAACATAGTGGCCTATTTATTTAGTTCACAATGCTGTGAGTTGTCTGGGAGTTTCTTCTGAACTTGCTCAGCTGATTCTGCTGAACTCTCTCATGTCTATTGGTGGGGTGGCCTCACTCACCCACCAGTGGTCAGCTGACTGGCTGGTATAGAATCCTCCAGCTGGGATGGCTTAACTCTGCTCCACATGGCCTCTCATCCTCCATGAGGCTGGCTTGGGATTCTTCACATAATGTTCTTAGTGTTCCAAAAACTGAACCTCAGGGTTCAGCAAGAGAGGACAAGCCCCAGTGCTCAAGCACTTTTCAAGTCTCTGCTTGTATCACACTTGCTATTGTCCCATTAGCCAAGCAAGCCATATGGCTAAGCTTAGACTTCGTGTGGGAGGGGACTATTCAAAGGCAGAGAAGGAAATTATTGTGGCTATTTGTACAAACAATCTACTCCAGTATTCCATTGCTAGGGTACAGGTTTTTAGGTGACAAGTATCCCAGAAGTTGCTATTTTATAGGAGAAGTTCTCACTTTGGTCCTGACCCCCATAGACACTCGGCTCGAATTGTTCCCAGTGAATACAGCCCAGGGAAATTGGTACCCTTCATGGAATTCTGGGATCTGGAGGCACGCACAACCTCCAACCCCTAGACCACACTAAATCCCACTGCTGGGGACTCTGCTTTTCTATCTTAAAGTGCTCTCTTAGCCTCTGATCCCCAATATCATATACACCCCTAATTTCCAAGGGGATCAAGCCCCTGCGGCTTTAGGAGAAGAGAATGATGCTGTGATACCATTGTGAACATCTCTGCCAGCACTCAAACCCAAACTATCTTCCCCTACTTTGAGTCAAAAGTATGAGTGGGTCATTGCTAGACACACTTGTGGAGGACTGGAGACTGGGAATTCACAGAGACTGGGTTAAAAGGAGGTTCAGGGAAAAGAGAATACACGCCTTTGCTTGATTCAGATGGGAGCTCAGAGACGAGAGAAAATGCCTGGTCAAGCATCTGTATCTCCTTGTTTGGAATTGGATAAAATCCTTTAAAATTTTTGCTTTTTCAAGGTTTTGAGATGTCAGATTTGAATATAATTGCAGTGAGCCACTCGCTATCCTTGTGCAGGAGGTCGTATCGTCTAGTGGATAGGCAAGGAGGCACTTGCAAGCAGACTTCTCTCAAGCCCTGCTTCCGCCACTTATTACCTGCATAGCCTTGGTCAAGTTAGTCTACCTAAGCCTCAGTATTTCCCTCCATTAATGGGAAGAAAAATACCTGGTATAGTTGTGATGCAACAATGTATATAAAGCGAGGAGGACGGTTCCTAGCATTAATCCTAGTCATAATTATTATTGTTCAATTACCCAATAGTAATAATTATTATTAGAGTAAAGCCTGATTGTCCATGTAAACTGGTACTATCTGTTTTGGGAAAGTTTTGGATTTATGGCACGCAGGCTGTCTTAGTCCATAGAGCCAGAGCAGGGCATTTGGGGTTCATTTTAAACTGATGTTTGTTTTCAAAAGAAAAAAGAATTCTTAAAAGAGCTCTGATCCTTTAAGACTGAGCTACCACTTTAGAGACCCATCACCTAGCAACAGGAAGACAATACCTTCTCTCCTCCCAACAGGTAAACCTCTAGCTTATCTAATTGAAATTTCAGGCTTCCTGCCACACTCCTGAAAAACTATCACTTAAAAGGGATCAAACCACACAAGCCAAACAAAGTCAGATTTGAATGTGCTACTTTTCAAATAGTAGGCTAATGAGATTTTCAGTGGAAGAAGAGATTTGAGGCTTTACAGCTCGTAATTGGGTGGCTTTGTTCCATTGACATTCACTGAATTTAACAAAAGGAGTCTGCAGCAAAATTCCTTTCTTAACTCCTGTCTGGGGATCAAAGATAAATGTTAGAAGCAGAAACAAAGTGCAAATTGTAAGAAAATAAAGAATTATCTTGACTTTTCACCAGGTTGTGCTATCTTTTATTCCTCCCTCCTTCTTCTCCTACCCTCCCCTCCGATGTTCATTACAAATGCAACCCATCCTACTTTGAAAACATCTGCTCATTTCATGCTTTTCCAGTTTATTACCGTTGTTCTTTTCAGGGCTCCCAATTGGCCTCCCTGACTAGGCTGTCCCTGATCAAATCCACACTCCACGTAGTTGGCAAACTTATTCATTTTAAGACACATCCTTCCCTCATTCCACTTTTCTGCTCATAAGTTTCAAAAGCTACTATTGCTTTGTCAACAAATTTCAAGCTCCTTTGCCTGGCATTTAACACCTTCCATGATCTGACCCCAAAATTTCTTTCCAAGCTTATTTCCATCTACTAATTCTCTGGTCCAATTCTTTGCTCCAACCAAATATAAACATACCCTAAACTTTCTTGACTCCATACCTCTGTTTATATTAGAGCACCCTTGAATGTCTTCTCCTTGAACCCTACTAATTTAGCCCAGGTCAAATACCACTTCCTCCAAGAAGCCTTCCCTGATCTCCCTTCTCCTAAGTACAGGTGGACTCTTCCTTTACAGTTATACTTCTGATGTGATATTATTACATTCAGAGAAGTCAGCAGGGCTCCATGGCTAAGAGCTTTGGAGGCAGAGAACTAGGTTTGAGTCTAGCTCCTCTGCTTCTTAGCTGTGTTACCTTGGACAAATAGTTTGCCCTCTCTGAGTCACAGATTGTGTTTGTTTTGAAATATAAAGTACCCATTCCCAAATGGCTTTCAAAGTTAAATAAGTTAAATTATGAAAAGTACTTAGCCCACAGCCTGGCCCATAGTTGATATCTGGTAAATATTAACTATCCTTTTATTAAAAATCACAGTTAACTTGTATTCTCTCCCTCTTGTAAACTCTGTCTCATTTCTCCATTGCAAAACCCTTGGAGGCAGAATCTATACCATGATCCTACCTAGTCCCACTCCCCACTGTGCCTTCCACATATTAGTTCTCAAAAATATTTTGAATGAAAACAGTTTTCTTATTCAAAATCACACTCAGCACTCTACCTAAAGTGGCCCGGCCCACCCCTACGTCAGCCTGTAAGTCACACTCTACTTCTTCATGGGGCCTTGTCTTTTACATGGCACTGCAGTATCATCTGACGTTTATATATGTATATTCTTTGTCATTTGTTTGTTTTACTGTCTATCCTCCCCACTGGCTTAGCTTCCTGGGGCTGCCACAGCAAAGTACACAAACTGGGTGGCTTAAAACAACAGAAAGTTGTTTCCTCAGAGCTCTGGAGGCTGGAGTCCGGGATCAAGGCGGACACAGGGCCAGGCGCCCTCAGGAACCTGCAGGGGGAGCCCACCCTTGCTCTCCCTGGCTTCCGGTGCTGGGGCACACCCTGGGTTCCTTGGCTTGCAGCGGCAGCATTCCCTCTTTGCCTTGGCCATCACCCCGTGGCCTTCCGCCCTGTGTCTGTCTCTGTGTCCAAGTCCCCTCTTCTCCATAAGGACACCAGTCCACCCTGATCCAGTCTGGCCTCTCAACAAATCACATTTTCAAAGACCCTGTTTCCAAATAAGGCCACATTCACAGGACCGGGAGTCTGGACTCTTTTGGGGGAGGCAGTTTAATCCATGACACCCACTAAAACATACGCTCAAGAGGACAGGGGCTCTGTGTGTATTTTGATTATTGCGGTACCCTGGTACCTGGACCACCTTTTTTTTTTTTTTTTTTTTGAGTTGCATCTCTCAGTAGGGATTATACTCACTGCCCCCTCCTCCTCCAAGCTAGATTTTTAGAGAACAATTGGTATTTTAACCAGACAACTTGGCTGTATAATTATCACTTGAAGAAAGTCCATTTCCCTACTGGGGAGATGAGATAAAGGAAGGGTAAGGCTGACATCTGAGATGGGAAACTAACGTGCAGGGAGCCAAGCAGAGGACATAAATGAGCACAGCTCAGAGTAGGAGAGCCAGGCAAGGCCACACAGCCACCGCTCGGCTGCTGTGGGGGGTTGCCGGCCCATGGTGTCATCTGGGTTTTCAAGAAAAGTTAGAAATAGAGAAATGTATGGGAAATAATGACTTTCAAAACATTGACAACTAATATAAACACTGGGCAGGTCAAAGAAGCTTCTGGCTGGACTGGACAACTTCAGCGCAACTCTGTCCCAGCCGGGAAGCTGAAGAAGAGTTCTTTCTTTTCCTTTCTCACCCACCCCTCTTCACGTTTCAGACCACTCTGTTTTCACTGCACTCAGAATATATTTAACCTGATTTAAGGAGATATTAGCTACAGTACATTTACTTGGCACAATTCCTTAATTTTGAAGAGGAAATGTAAGCTCTTTCCCCCCTGCACATAATTTCACCCTACCAACAGTAATTCTCCTCAGCCCCCACCACGCTGGTAAAGCCACTGCAGAGGTTCTGGTCCTGATTAATCCAGCTCTGTTTTCTGGATAGCAAATGGCAGAGCTTGCTTGGCCACCTCGGGAAGCCCTTGTCCTGGATAACTATACTGCCACTGAGAAACAGCACCCCCCCATTTACTTTTTTTTTTTAATGGTCAAAAAACTTATATTTAGAATTAGCCAGCTAGACTCAGTTTAGATGATCCCAATTTTGTTGGCAACATCCAAAGCATCATAGTCAGGAGCCAGTCGAATGTATGCCTTCTCGCCATCAGGCCTGGTCAGGGTGTTGACGTTGGCCACGTCAATGTCATAGAGCTTCTTCACAGCTTGTTTGATCTGGTGCTTGTTGGCATTGACGTCCACAATGAACACAAGGGTGTTGCTGTCTTCAATCTTCTTCATGGCTGACTCAGTTGTCAGGGGAACTTGATGATGGCATAGTGGTCAAGCTTGTTTCTCCCGGGGGTGCTTTTCTGAGGATATTTGGGCTGTCTCCTGAGACGCAGTGTCTTAGGCCACCGGAAGGTGGGTGACGTGAAGATCTTTTTTTGTGGCTGTGGAAGCCTTTCAGTACTGTCTTCTTGGCTTTCAAAGCTTTTGCTTTGGCTTCGGTTTTGGGAGGGGCAGGCACTTCCTTCTTGACTTTCGGTGCCATTTTCATGAAAAGGGCCCCATTTACTTTTTAATTTTGTTCCTTTCCCTTATCTTTCCTTCACCCCTTTTCCTATGTTAGTGGTAAATATATACAAAGAGGAAGATTACTTTGAGCATTGAAACCACCTATATACATCATTCAAAGCTTTCATTCTCTTAATGGTTTATCCACGTCTAAGGTTTTCAGGCTGCCTGGATTTGAGCCCTCGCTCAACCATTGACTAACTGTATGTCCTAGGAAAGTTATCTAACCTTTTTGTGCCTCATCTGAAAAACCAGGACAATGCTAATTCTCACACATGCTAATATCCAACATGGACACAGTAGCACTCACTTATTCAGAAAAATTTTGGAATTTCCTTTTCTTGAACCATAACCAGGGACCCTACAACCACTAAAGGACTATTAAGGCTCAAGACACTGGGGAATAAATGGAGGAAAATGTCACTCTACATACAGGACAACAGAAATTACAGTGATGAAAGACAAAATGTCAAAATTTTTAAAAAAATAGTTTTCATTATTTTTAATATCCTAATCTTTTAATTTATTTTAGTTTTAGTTTTTTTTATTTTTATGTATTATATTTCTTATATTTAAACTCATGATTATAACTTCATTTTCCTATTAATTGTATTTGGCTATTTTAATGGCTTCATTTTTGAAGAAGCTTTGGATCACAGAAGGGCTACAACTGGGGCAGGAGAGGATCATTGGTGCGGGGTGTCAGTGATGGGGGAGACATGGGAGGAAGTTCACCTGGGCATAAATATAAGGTAAATAAATGTGTTCAAATGTTCATGGGGCATTGTCACAGTGATTCACACAATAAACGAGAGAATATTGAATTCCCATCCTGGAGAGCTCTGACACATTCTCTAATGGTGCAGCAACAGACCCCCAAGTGCAGGGGCAATGACTAACAAAGGAGGATGGTCCATTGATGGGCCCTTGATATTGAGGACTATGCTTCTAAGTCTTTGCTCTTGAAATTGAAACTTAGCCTAGTGTTGGGGGGTGCCTAAGAGTTGCTTCCTGAGAGCCTCCTTGTTGTTTAAATGTGGCCTATCTCTAAGCCAAACTCAGCATATGAATGTGTTACCTTGCCTCCAGCATGGGACATGACTCCTGGGGATGAGCCTCCCTGGCACTGAGGGATTACTACCAAGCACCAAATAGCAATGTAACTGGAAAAAGACCTTGAATAAAAGGGGTGAAAGGTAAAGACACATGAGTTTATATGGCTAAGAGACTTCAAAGTGAATCGGGAAGTCATCTCAGAGGTAACAGCTATGCACATCTCAACAGGATCTCATAGACTGCCAAAGTGGATACTACCCCAAATAGTGGGGCTCCTGAGAGCTCTGGAGACACCCAGGTCCTATGGTCAGGGCAGATAGCTCCAGAGTTTGGTGCCTTGCCAGTGGGCCCTACTTTGGAGTTTGTGCTCCTCAGAGTCACAGAGTTGGACTCAGTTATGGCTTCCCTACACATTGTGCTTATCTGTCCCTTCTATTTAAACCTATACTTGGTACTGGAGTTTGTAGGTGTACATTCAAGAGACTGGAATCTTTGGGCTGTCCATGTGCCAGCTGGGCCCCGAGCCTCAGCAGAGTTGCAACACCTACTTTCCAGTTCATTGGACCCACCCAGGACAACTAACAAGGAGGTGAGGATTGTCAACCACCATACCAAGGAAACAAGAGCACCTACAACTGCAAGCAGGGAAGTCCCATCCACCAGCTGTATGGGATCAAAGCCCCCTCTCAAGTAGAGGAAGAATGGACACCACCACCCCAGAATCCTCAGGATTGGGGAATGAACCGTGGACTAGAATG
>PVKH010039956.1:0-11121 GCA_004027955.1 Chaetophractus vellerosus | reverse complement strand
ATTTTTACACTTTTAAGATTCTCTTTAATTAAGTGCTGCTCTACTTTACAAGTTCATGTCCCACATTCCTGACATGAATGTTCTTCTTCATAAACACTGCTTTCCTTGCCTGGTCCCAAGTGTCCTTTGGGTATTCTCACCTGTATATATGGCAGGCCTAAAGATATGCTCATAATCTTCTTTGTTTTTTGAAAAATCCTTATTAGCCCTTTAGAAAGATGGTTGGTCATAGAGTTAGTGGTTGTTTGAAAGGGATGGGATATGACCATCCCCCAACAAAACCAGCCATTTCTTTTGTAGATTAACCTGAGTATGGCACCTTTGGGGCCATCATTATTCATTACTGCTTCCATTCCCTTTAGGAATGTTGGAGGCCCAGGCAGGGTGTGAGATAGGTTGGCTGGAGGCTGTGTTTGTTTTCTCATCACCACTTTCTTTTAGGGTCTAAATTATGTCCTGCTTTATAGTGAGTCTTCAGGGACTCATTAACTCCAAAGATCCCATTTATCCTTCATTTGTCTAGTCCTTTTCATTGCCCTGTTTTAAGTATCTTAGACACATTTTAAGTCATTGATTAGATTAGATATTATTATACATGATTTTTTTTGGGGGGGTACTCCCATTCCTCCTTTATCTGATGGCCTGTGATGCATTTTTTCTGTCTCTGTGAATAAACTGAAATTTATTGACACCATAAAGTTTCTATCATAATGAATTGCAAACTCCTCAGACAAAATGCTTGTACAAATAGATGCTCAAATATTTACTGAATGATTTGCAGAAAATAGATCATTTTTTCATTAATGTTCTACTCACATTGCCTTAATGCAAGAGAACTTACAGAAAAAGATACAATCCTTTATGAGAGGTCACTTATTTATCTTTCTCCATATTTTCACAAATTTCCAAATGCTTGACAATCTCATGCTTGCTCTCTTCCAGGTCTCAGTATTTTCTTTCTGTGTTAATTCCAAGCACCTTTACATTTCAATTACTGTTGGACCATGTTCAAAATATGTGGACTCTGCATCTCATTTGTTTGTAAAGAAGCTTTAGATTATATAAACGTTACATTGAAACAATAGGGGATTCCCATATACCTCACCCCTTCCCCTCCCACATTATTCCCCATTAACAACAGGTTCCATTAATGTGGTACATTAGTTACAATTGATGAACACATTTTTTTATGATTATAAAATATTTATTCATTTCAACACTGACTTGTACTTTCTTCTCTCATGTATCTTTTAATAAAATAATAAAACAAATTGCAGAAACATTGTTTTACTAAATGCAATGGTACACCTGCTGTGTCTATGAATTAGGTGACACTGACAAACCTGACTGAAGAAACTCCACTGTGTTTTTTCTTGTGATGCTTCAAAACTGCCCATTTGATGAACACATATTGAAGTATTGCTACTAACCATGGTCAATAGTTTACGGTATGGTTTACACTTTGCAGCACACAATTTTATAGGTTTTGACAAAATGTATAATGGCCTGTATCCATCATTGCAATGCCATGCAGGACAATTCCAATGTCCCCCAAATGTCCCGTGTAACACCTATTCTTCTCTCTCCCTCCCCTCAGAACCTCTGGTGACCACTGCCTTTATATCAATGTTACAAGTTCTTCCATCACTAGAATAATAATAAGTTACTTTAGTCCATATTTGCATTCCCCCCTTATGTTTGGTCATTCCTCAATCTTGAGGATTTTGGGATGGTGATGCCCACTTAGCTTCTGATTGAGAGGGGACTTAGATCCCATGGGGCATATGGGTGGAACTGTCTTGCTTCAGTTGTAGATACTCTCTGTTTTTTGGGATGAGCATTGTCCATCATCATCCTTTTGTTAATTGTCCTGGGTGAGTCCGATGAACTGGAGAGTAGATGTTGGTGGCAACTCTGCTGAGATTCAGGGCTCAACTGGCACATGAACAGCTGGAAGATTGAAGTCTCTGGGACATATGTTTAATAGATATAGTGCTAATTATAGGTTCAGATAAAAGGGGCATAAGAACCATGTGAAGGAAAATTATGAGTTCAACTCTGATACGTTGGGGGTATAAGTTATCATGTATTCTAAGGTAAGGCCTACTGACAGAGTACCAAATTCCTGGGGTTGTCTACCTTGCCTATAGTGTCTAGATGTCTCTAGAGCCCTCAGGAGCCCTCTGCTTGAGGCACTGTTTACTGCGGCATTCAGTGAGATCCTCCTAAGACATGTATAAGCATGGCCTCTGGAATGACCTCCAGACTCACTCTGAAGTCTCTTAGCCATAAAAACTCATTTGTATTTGCTATTTCCCCCTTTTGGTCAAGGTCTTTTCCCGAATGCATTGAGAGTCGGTGCTTGGTAATAACCCCTCAGTGCCAGGCAGGCTCACCCCTGGGAGTCATGTCCCATGCCAGGGGAAAGGTAGTTAGTTTATATGCTGAGTTAATAAGCTAAATCTCCTCCATTTTATAGGTAAGTTTGCCCAACTGCCAACTAATCAGTTTCTTCCTAGAGATCTTTACCCCATTGTCCTATCACAAATGATGCAGTCATCTTTTAACAGCTACTGAAAATCATTTTAAACTATGATAAATAGTTATTTTGGATCCCTAGGGAATACTTCTTCTATTATAAGAATAAATGGCCTTATTTGGTTCATTCCAGCCTGTGATGCTCCATCATCTTAGAATGCCACAGTAACAATAACCAGCACTTACATATGCTTACCGCATGCCAAACCCTATTATAAATGCTTTACATGCATGAATGCATTTAATTCCATTTTCATTTTTTAGTCTTTAGTCCAACTAGCCTTTGAGATATACCTCCTTAGAAATATTTGGACAGTCTTTTGATGCTCATTTGTCAGAGAGCACAAGCTAGAATTGGAAATATAATGAGCCAAGTATGTGGTTTGGTATGGCAGTCATTGGCGATTAAAAAAAGAAAAAAAATTAAAGAAATGCTATTTCTATTATAAAAACAATCTTCTCTAAAATTCCAAAGAGAAAAAGAATTATGACCCTCCCAACATATTTTGGTGGTTGGAAAGTAGAAAGTAGAAAATGGCTTTTAAAAAAAATGGGCAGAATACATCTTACAACCATATTACCAGTGGCTTTAAATGGAAAGAATGACAAGCCAACCTGAGCACAGGGCTAGCATTTCATCTAAAACCTTTTTTCAATTCTGCGGTCACAAAATAGTTCCAGAATAAGCATCCTCAGAACCTGGTCTAATACTAAATAAATAGTGCACATTTTATGGTTTCAGATCAGGGACCAGGAAATACAAGATTAAGCAATGACAGAAGTCTTAAGGATCAGGACCTCTGGATTTACTAACTCTGCACATGTTAGGCCCAGGCCATAGTTCCCAGGTCCTTCATTAAAAGAGGCAATTAGTACCCCAAGTTATCTTAAATCCACTCATCCATTGCCTCTCCAGCTGCTTTTTTTTCTCAATCAAGAAAGCTTTTGGTTTTGTTTTCTCACTTGGCTTTTAAGACCCTGCATTGTCCTGGTCCTTGTCCTATTTAACAGCCCCTTGCTTATATCTACCTGCTCCACTTCCTCAATACTTCCAAGAGTTGGGGCGTGGCCCTCCATTTTCTTAATGCATCTTGTGTGGGAACCTTCATTCATATTTTCTAATATTCTCTCTCTGCAAATGACTTTCAAATCACCATTCCAACCCTGAACTCTCTCATAAGTCTAGTTTTGTATGTCTCTCAGAACATTGGATACTTTCTCTTATATATCATGAAATTAGAGTAAATCACAGTAACAGAGGGTGCCATTTCTTTTCTAATCAAGGACTATACTAATTACTTTCTTTTCTCTTTCATTACTGCTTTTATTTCATTAATGGGTGTTTTGGGCTAAAATCCATATTGTACTTTTAAATATAACAAAGTTTCATGGAAAAAATACACAAATATTTATTTTATATTGAGTTACTCTGTTCTACATACTACTCATGACATTAAAAAATCTTTATGAACTGTCATTGGTCATAGAAATCTAAAATGAATATTAACTAATTTGCCTGCTGCCAGTAGTATGAATTCTCTGGGCCCTGGTAACAGCCTGGCTATTTCTGTCTTTAGACAGTGGGGCTGGGGGCGGGTGGGGGGGGTGTTGGAAGTGGTAAACTGTAAAGGAGAAGATTCTACGCCAGTAGTCTGGTAGCAAAGGAAACTGTGGATCTTTTTCACGGGGGAGGGCTAATGGTACTATGGGGAAATGGGGGAGATTTTTAATTACTTGGCTTCTCCAGGAGTCATCAGAATGGGCCAGTCCTGGCTGCGAAGTGTTTCCCAGTGCTAGCAGAAGCAATGGCCTCCCCAGGGGTGTGTCTAGTAGGCATGACAGGGCATTCTGCTCTGTTGCTGAGGGGACTTATTTAGTTTGATTAGTTGTCCACTCTTGTCTGGTTGCTGTAGAATCCATGCTCTTTGTTGCAGTCTCCACAGATGGAGGAAGCTGGTCCCACAGCTAGTGCCTGTCCTTTCTAATCTAAACAAAGTACTTAGGTAAATCCCTCCCCAGCTCCATTCAGTATGCCATGTCTCTGTTTTCCCTTCCACTCAAGGAGAATCCCTCAGCCCCTGGGGCTAGATTATCAAAACTGTTTCCTAACCAGCCTTCCTTAGTTGGCCTCCTCCCTTTTCTGAATAGCTTCATGTGACAGAATTAGATAAATCTGTCTAAAATATTCCTTTCCTCATTCCAATTCCCACCCCTAAAGCCTTTAGAGGCTCTCCATTAGCATAAAACAAAGATTCTTAGTCTGACATCATTTTCTAATTTTCTCCAAACCACTCTCTTCACTTTAAAAAAAAAATTTTTTTCCTACCTTTGTTTCAGCCACCCTGATGAACTCATTACCCCAATGATATGCAATATATTCCCTGCCTCTACCAGTGTCTACCTCAGGTACTAGTGAGGACTAAATAATGTGCATGAAAACTTCTAGCCCTGTCCTGCCATGCTAAGCTTTGATGAATGGGTGATACCCTTGAACTTCACATACCATCAAGTGAAAGTCAGGCTCACCTATTAAACAAGCCTTCTTTCAGGATTTCCATCTTCTTTGCACAATTATGTTGGGTCTCCCCACCTCTGTTCTGGCAACAGACGATAACTATTTAAACTGTTCTCCATGTTTCTCTCTGCCATTGTAACTGGTCTGTTTTAATATCAAACTTACATGATAGATAGCATCAAATTCCCAAAGATCTGTTCATTAGGAGTAGGAAAGAAAACACTTTTTTCAGACTTGAGTTTCTCCCACCAGAGATGGTTTAAAGTTTGGTAAATTTTATTCAGATTTTAAAAGTTCATATTTGCACTTGTGATTTTAATTTTCAGGACCTTTTAATTTTCAGGCCTAATGGATATTGGATATCCTTTTAACCACGGGTTATTTCTATTCTCTGCTCCCCTTTTCTTAGCTGCTAGGGTCATATATATACAGAGCCAGCCCCATTCCAAATCCTGGCCCCATCACCACTTATTGTCTTTCTTAAGCTGACTTTGATCCAATTGTGCTGCCAGTAGCAGTTATTCTGCTTAAATTGAAAAATAGATACAGAGGCCAAATGAGGAGAACAGAAGACCATAAACTTTGCTCATTATGTTGAGCTTCTCCCTTCTGTGGTTCACGATGAATTTCAAGACCTGGCTACTTGATAGGGGTTTAGGGAAAAATCATGTGCCGTTATTTTTATTTCTACAAAATTAGACATCCCTGGCTGGTCTGAAACTGTAAAGGCCTTTGTCTGAAGATCTTCTAAATAAGTATAAGAGGATCAGCATCCCCCACCCCCAGACCCAATTTGTTTTCCCTTCTGGCCTCATAGGAATATCTTTCGCATCTCTCAAGAGCACTGTTTTAGACATTAAGAATTATAGACAAGGGTTTGATTTCATAGCAAGGAATAGTAAAATTTATCTTACAAAGAATGATATTTTTCAGCTATACATTTCAATTGTTCTGACTAATATTGCAGAGGAGAGAAGCTGAGGTTCTGAGAGCTATTGTTAATTAAAAACAACTACCAATTCTGTGTACTTACTGTGTTCTAGGAGCTGTGGACCAACGTTTGCATTCATTTTTCTCCTTTGAGCCCAATTATCCTATAATGAGCAGAGATGGGGAAATTCAGAAATTAGGTAAAATTCCCTGAGGTAACAGCTCTTAGTAACTGATGGAGCCCAGATTTGAATCTGTTCTCCTTCTTAGCCACTTCTTGAAAGTGGAAGTGCTAATAGGTTACAGAGCTGGAACTCCCACACTGGCTTTCTCCCTCCAAGACCAGGGTTCTCACCACTGCTGATACCAATTACATCTGTTATTCCAAACTTCAAAGAATACCTAAATAGTGACACAAATGTAGGTGTATGAGGCACTTCCCAAGTCTTCTCCCCTGTCACCTTTCTGGTCTAATCTAAGGATGTTTGGTTGGTTGAGCTGACAAATCCTAATTTGATGGTGGCAGTCTGTAGGCTGTTTATTCTATCACATATCTAGGTATAATTTACTAAACTCCCATCTAGCACTAAGGTTACTTGGGGAATGGTAGGAAATAGAGGCTCTTGCTTGATATTGCTGTTTCTACATGAGGTTTTGGTGTGGGTTTTTTTTTGGTTTTATTTTGTTTTGTTTTTCCCTCAGACCATCCTTATTTAGTTTAGGCAGCAAGTAGTAAAGGAGGTGAGAGCCCTTTAGAGTACAAAGCTCTACCCAGGCTCTGCAGAACCATTGTAAAGGAGTTGAGTGTTGTTTTCAGCTACTCTAGATATTTATTTTTATCAGATATCAACCTACTTCTCACACTCTAAGTCATAAGAGCTGCTATGCGCTCTCTAAATCAATATAAAACTATGAATGACTGCTAGTAGCTTTATGAGTATTTCTCCTAAATATCATGGACTCCAGATTCAGGGATGTTTGGCTATTTACTAACAGATTGTCATTGAGGCTCAGTTAACTCTTTTCTAAAATGGAGGTAATGCCAACCTAACAGAGTTGCAAGAATGAAACAGTAGCGAATATAAATAAGGGCCTGGCACAAAGCAGGCATGAAAATGTTAGCTCCATCTACTCTCCCATTTTCCTTCTTTCCAGGAGACATTTATAGTAGTTACCATAGTCTTGAGCAGAAGTGAGTCTCTAAATGGTTGCGTTTCAGTAGTCACTCATTAGTCAAAGATGATTGGGGAGCATTAATATCCCTGCAGTCACATGACCTAGATGTTTACTTCCTTCAGTCACAGGTCAGAGCATCTCAGGGGTGACAGTGCTGAACCAGGGAGGATATGCCTCAATTCTCATGGGTGGGTGGGCTTAAGTTCATCTGAGACTCTGATGGAGGGACGTGTGAACCAGACCAACTTCTCTCCTCAGGGCCACATATTGGCAAAAAGATCATTTTGGACCCTATTGCCCCAAACAACCAAGGGAAGATCATCTTTAGACTCTGCCCTGTGGGCCTGCATCTCTGAATGGCCACATGAAAACTGTGGCAGCCTTTCCCTCCCTGGCAAGGATCACGAGCAGAAACAGAAGCAAGCAATCATTGCTCAGAGTGAGTCACGGGATGTTGAACTTGTTTCTGCCTTGGATTTTTACAAACTGGAGTCATGGCTCTGTTAACATGCCTTAAGAAGTTTTGTTTGAAGTCTGGGCTACTTCCTGGATGATGAGAACCCAGATATATTATGATTGCTTTTCAAATTAAGCCCAGAATATGATTAGTAAGGCACTAATACTAAAGAGGTGAACCTCCAGCAGGTAAATAATGTGGAGAGGGAGGCAGGAGCCACCATCAGGGATGAAGTTTCTCATGCTTTGAATCTTATAAATCATCACCAAGCTTGAAAATATTTGAAATATTTGAAAACAAAAATTCAAGTCCACGTGCAGAACCAACAAACAAAGGAATAGAAGCAGCCTCAATAAAGCACCGTGCTGAGTGAGCAGGATTTGGGAATTACTTGTTAAATATAATTTGTCAACACAGACCTCTGATTCTAGTTGTCTAATTTCAAGTGTTCTTTGGAGTGAAACAGATGAGAGGGTCAGAGAGAAAATGTTGGAGGGGAAAGTGATTTTGAATTCCTTAAAAAATAAGAAGACAAAGAAAAATATTGTTTCCTCTCCTAACTATAGATTATTGTATCTCATGCCTTACAGGTAGCGCCAATCCAGGAGAACAGTCTAACTAGAGTACAGAAACATTTTCAAAATACCCATCAGTGGGTCTGATATGGGGCTGGTAGACTGACCTAGTCAACACAGTCAATTCTTACCCTTCATAGCTACCAAAGAAATATTAGAAGGAAAATGAGTCTCAGGCCAAAGTCTGCTAGGCATATGGATATTTTTCTAAATATTTATTAACAAATAAGAAAAGTTATTAACCTGTTCTGGAGTCTTGTCTTTTTAGGTAGCTTTGACCACATTATATTAAAGGGTCATTTGTTAGACATACCAAGATTCCCGAGATGTTACTCAAAGTATCAGGATCAGGCAACCAGAAATCTTCCTGCCTCAAAAATGTGCAACCAGGACCATTTAAGGTTAAGCCTCAGATACCTCCAAAGGGGCCTGCAGGCCTCTCTAGCTTCTTATGCTCTCTTCAGAAAGAATAGGGAATTTCTAAATGTTTCATTCCATCCACATAGCTTTAATTTCACCAGTGATAACCCTATTATAACATTTGTCATGATAACCTTGAGGCCATTATGTTTAGTGAAATAAGCCAGACACAAAAGGACAAATATTGTATGGTATCACTAATATGAACTAAATACAAAGAGTAAACTCATGGAGTTAAACTCTAAAGTATAGGTTACTAGGAGTTAGAATGTGGATTGAGAAGGGGGAGCTGATGCTGAATGTATGTAGAATGTTTAATAAGGTAGATTGTAAATGTGTGGCAATGGATAGAGTCGATGGTAACAACTCTATAGTGAATGTAACTAATACTGATGACTTATAAATGTGAATGTATAATTTTAAAATTACATACAATATGGCTGAAAGGGGTAGTCTAGGGAGACTAATTCAATTGAAAGAAAGCTAGAGGATAATCTAGGGACTATATAACAGTGATTTCAGTAGTGGATGATGATTCTGGTTAATAGTACAAATATAAGAATGTTCCTCTACTACAAGGTGTGAAGAATATGGAGATGCCTGGGAAAAATACAACTAATGTAATATATAAACTATAGTTAACAGTAATACTGTAGATGTATAGCACCTATAAAAATATTAAAACTTTCCTGGGCTTTATGAAAAAGTCTTGAAAAAATGGAAAGATATATCATGCTACTGGGTAGAAAGGCAGGTTCATAAAAATATGATAATGTAATCTACCAATTTAGTGAAATTCAAAAAATAAAGTCAAACAATTTTTTTGAACTTCAGTAATTACTTTCAAAGTTCAGTTGAAGAGTACATGATTAAGAATAGCCTAGAATATCTTGAATGAAGGAGATTAATGAAGAGAACACTCCACTACTGAAATCTATTATAAAGTTACAATAAAGCAATATGAAAACAAAAATCAATGGAAAAGACTTGAAGGATCAAAAGACAGGATCAAGTAAAAAGAAGAATTAATGATATGATGCATGTGATATAAATCAGAGGTGAAAAGATGGGTGAATTTGGAGTTAAAGCAACTGCATAGCCATTTGAAAAATAAAACCAGTTTTCTATCATACCACAGACGGTAAAACAATTTCCATTTAGATTTTATACCTCAATATAAAATGAATCTTTTATCACACCAGTAGTATCTTTCCATTAATATTTAGATCATCTATGATCTAGAAAGACCTTATAAACTTGAGGCCAAATAAAGAAAATATTAAGACTGACTGATTTCACTACATGAAAATGTGAAAGTGTTGGCATAAAAATGCAACAAACATCAATGTAAAATTTAATGTCAAATTAACTGAAAACATTATTTAATATTTTTTCAACTGAGATAATACCTATGTAAAAAAGCATATAAATAGATAAAATGAAAACATATCAATAGGAAATCAGCAAAATTGCAATGAAGGAAATTCATATGATAAATCAGGAAGCTAAAAAGTGTACCAAAATTGTTGAGCCTCACTCATAATCATAGAGAAGCAAATTTACATAAGGTGGTATTTTTGATGTATTAAATTGGCAAAGAATATTGTATGTATCTCAGTTTGGGAAACTGGGATCACTAATATACTCAAGTGGAAGAGCCATTGGCAATTTTGTGAAATTTATCAAGATGTATCAAGGTATCATAAGTTATTTGAAAAAACAATTCTATTTCCAGAAATTTATCCTTAGAAAATAAAGATGTATATAAACTCTAGCTGATAGGACATATACTGTAGCTTTGTTTATACTACTTAAATTGAAATTGAGCTAAATTTCTTGTAAGAATTAATGGCTAAATAAATTATGGTACAGTTCTACATTAAAATTCATTTCAGTTGTCAAGAATGATATAAAAGAAAGGTCAGAAGTACCTTTATAAATTTGAGACCCAAGACAAATAATATAAGAAAAAATTGTCAGTGACTACATAAAATGAAAATGTATACATAAAAATAATAAAACAAACACCATTTGTTCCATAAATATAATTATTTATACCCACATTAATACCAATATTAATAGTGATATAGATACCTTACAAAAATACATAAGAACATCATAAAATAATAAATAACTATGGGTAATGAGATCACAAATGATTTTTATTTTTATAACTATTTTAAAATTTTGTCTATTTCATATCCATGAATGTGAATTATTTTATAATAAGAATAAAATACTATGGTGATTTTTAGATTTAACATTTTTCTCACATCCTGAAAAAGGGCTGGGCTATTTTCCTGGACCAAACTTCATTATACATAATATTAGAATGTGTAGAAGTTATCGCTTTTTAGAGCCATTTCCTACCCAACTAGATTTATGAGTATTGCAGGTAATTAATTTTTTCCTAGAATTAATTGGTCTGCTTAGATGAAGTGATAATAGAATCATAGAGTTGTCCAGTAATTCTGCCTCTGGCTATTTTAAAAGTGAAATTGAGCAGTAAT
>PVKH010039955.1:0-11115 GCA_004027955.1 Chaetophractus vellerosus | reverse complement strand
AGAAACATCTTAAACAAAACACCAACATAAAGCCCAAAGATTGAACAATTTGTCTATATGAAAAAAGTTCACTTTCCACAAAGTGAAAAGACAAGCCTCAGAATGGGAATAGGAATTGGCAAGGCATATAACCAATAAAGAATTATCCTGAATATTAAATGTTGAAAGAATTCCTACAAATCACTGATGAAAAAGACAACTCACTTTTAAAAAAATGGTATAAGAATGTGATGAGTTAATTCATAGCAGAAAAAACAGAATGGCAAATAAATACAGGTAAAGATACTCAAAAATAAAATGCCAAAATAAAACAAAATAGACCATTTTATACCCATTATATTGTTAAAAAAGTTTAGGTCTGAAAACGCCAAAAGATGATGGGAAGGTGGGAGGAAAATTCTTAGAAATAGAGTGACTATAAATTGATCCAAATATTTTGGAAAAGTTTCAACAGTACCTGGTTAAGTAAAAGATGTGATTTCCTGACAACCTAGCAACCGCACTTCTAGGTTATCTTTCCTAGAGACACCATCTCATGTACACAGGAACACATGGACATAAATGTTGATTGCAGCACTGATTGTGATCGTGAAAAAAAATGGAAAAACTACCTGTAGTTAGTAGGAGAAAGGATCTATAAGTTAATAAAATAGAACATTTTACAGCACCTCAAAAACATGATAAAAATACAGTTACAAATGAATATGTAAAGTATGGTACCATTCCTATAAATTTCTTTAAAAAATCAAAACAATAATATTGTTGACATGTACATAGTTTTGTAATAAAAGTACAAGTACACCAAATTCAGTTTAGTTACTTCTGAGGACAGATGGAGAGAAAAAAGATAGGAGCTGTGATATTGCTCTTATTTATAATGTTTTATTTCCTGAAAAAGGAAAGAGATCTGAAACAAATACTGCAAAATGATAACATTTGTTAAATCTTAGTGGGGTACATAGGATGTGTGTTATATTATTTTCTATACTTTTGTATGTTTGAACTATACTGAAGCAGACTAGTAAAATAGGGAATCAGTAGATGGATCTGGAACCTGGCAAGAAGTCCACATGGACATCGATACCCACAAGATGGCTGCTGGAAGACCCTCACAAAATCTGCCATTCAGAATGAAATTTCCTCTGGAACCCCGGGATATTCTTCAGGCACATTAGCACTGGGCCCTCCTGGGGGATTGATGAGTGGGTAAATCAATCAAAACAGCAAACAGCTGTGATTCCTCCCATGTCATTAGCAAAGGGGCAGAATAATTGATAATTTAAAAAGCAAGTGCAAAGGCCAAATCTCTCTCACTCTCTCTCTCTCTTGCTTTTGGACCCCTATTCTGGCCATCTTTGCCCCTGCCTAATCAATACACAAGTAAAACCTGGGCATTTATAATCTATAATGGGAAATTGTAGTCTGTAAATCGGTCCTCCTTATCACTCTTCAGTCCCTTCCTCTACCTGGGACCTGTGATCTGTTGTTTTCTCCCATTTCTCTTCCCTCCCTACCTTGATAAATTACTGGCCTAATCAACATGGTGTGCTCTTGAAATTCATTTCCTGCAGTTTAGCCAAGGACCTAGACAAAATCCGGTTATAATACCAGAATTTAAAATAAATTTTAAAGGAAAATACCTGGGGTTGCATAGATCTTTTTCATAAGAAGAGGTTTGATTTTAAAAGGCTGCAGCTTTAACAAAATTGTACTTGCCCCAACTTGTCTTGGAGCAACCTTAAAATGTCCCTTATTTTTTTGCCAAGCAAAAGAAGCCACAAAATTGGAGAAAAATTAATGACGCCATGTACCCAGGAAATATTTGAACTGGTTTGTGGTTTGGGGCAAAGGAAGAAAACTGAGGCCTTACCAATTTCAAAAGGCACCATCCCTTCTAGAATCATTCATCTTTCTTTTAACATCTGGATACTGATCACTAAACTGACTCCTAAACCACTTTCCCTTCAAGCAGGCAAACAACTGGACAAGTCTGGTGGTGTCTTTCATTTTAACCAGCTCCTCATTATCGTTCTTCATTTACACACTAGGGCCATCAAAGAAGTATTCCTATTTTTCTGATTCCCTTTTGGAATACTTATAATCCACTGTCATTTTTCAAAATGGTGAAAAAAATGTCTTAGAAAAGCAAAACCTTGTGTGGAAAGAATGTTTTCATTTTCTGGGCTCAGGGGGAAGCATCTGAGATGCTCATAATACACCTGATTTGGCTGCTTTGCTGAAGACACTCTACACATTGTTGTAGCATCAACAGGAATTGAACTGTGCCAGCAATTGTGAAAGGAGTCTTGCCCACTGCTGTGAAAGTCATTGACTTTATCAGAGCCTGGTCCTGACCTCAGCCTTTTCAAGAAATTTTGTCTAGAAAAGCGATCAGAGTAGGAAGGCCTTCTCTATTACACACAATTCACTGACTTTCCATGGAACAAATCTTAAAGTATGTGTTTAAACTTCATGCCTAAGTTTAAAAGAGAGAGAGAAAGGGAAGCTTGCTCAGAACAATTTAACAGGAAGGAGCTCATTCGTGATGTTGTTATATGGTAGATAGTTTTGACCATGAATTTAAGGTAAATCTTTTGATTCAAGATGCTACTGAAAGCATATGGATGCTGCTAAAAGAAACACCCCATCAACTCTTACAGCTCAGCCACCATTTTAGGAAGTGGAGATCAGAAGCCAGCAATGACGCAAACTTTCAGATGTGCAGTAAGGACTTTGTGCTTTGAAGCCCAATGAGAAAGTCTTTTTAGTTCCTCTGCAAGCAGAAATCTTCAATACCTAAAAGCACCACAGAATTCTTTTTAATGTTGCTTTTGCTCACATGACTTTAAAATTGAAACATGAATTTATCAACTTTTTCAGCCTACAGAAAGTTTCAGTGATATATAACCTCATCAAAGATGGTTCTGTTGATTTACATGCAATGATAATAATGAGACATGAATTCAATTCAGTCTCCGAGTAAGTTCTTTGATCTCAATGGGTCAATGTTTTCAGCACTTCTTGCCCATGAAAAAAAATGAAATCAACTGAATGACATACATGGCATAATCCAATTTGTTATTCAAATCAAAAGTAGCCTTTCACTAGAATTTATTATTGGGCAAAGTTAAGGCTGCCTTCTATTTAATCAACTCACTTGGATTTAATTCAAATTGATGAAAATAATATTTTGCATAATAATACGTATAGCAGTAATTTATTATTTACCACAAGCTGGGCACTGTGCTGATCACTCAGATACAATATCTAAACAACCCTCATGAGGGGAGCACTAATATTACTTCCCTTTTACAGATCAGAAAAGGATTCCAGAGTCTTCCTTTTATTATATGCAAAGTAATGTTCAATACGATAAAATAAAGTGAATGCAAAATACTTCTCTTAGTATCTCAGGGCTGCTGTAACAAAGTACCACTGGCTAGTTGGCTTAAACAACAGAAATTTATTGTCTCACAATAATTTCTGGAAGCTAAGTCCAAAATCAAGGTGTCAGAGGGCCATGCTTCCTCTTAAAAGGGGAGAATCAGTCCCATGCCTCTCCCCTAGCTTATAGTGCATGGCTAGTAGTTTCTGGCATTCCTTGGCTTGTAGTGGCATAATTCAATCTCTGCCTCTGTCACAGGGTTCTCTCTCCCTCTCTCTCTCTGTTCCTTTATCTCTTTCTCTTTTAATTTTTATTGTGGTAATATATATACAACATAAAATTTCCCATTTTAACCACTTTCAAATATATAATTCGGTAATATTAATTAAATTCACAATGTTGTACAGGTATACCTTGGACATATTATGGGTTTGGTTCCCTACCACCGCAATAAAGTGAATATTGCAACAAAGCGAGTCACACAATCTTTGGGCTTCCCAGTGCATGTAAAACGTATCTTTACTCTATACTATAGTCTGTTAAGTATGCTATTGCATTATGTCTAAAAATAGTACATTCCTTAATTAAAATGTGACACAGAGACGTGAAGTGAGCATGTGCTGTTAGGAAAAATGGTGTCGATAAACTTGTTCCAAGCAAGTTTGCCTCAAATCCTCAATTTGTAAAAAATGCAATATCTGCAAAGCACAATAAAGTGAAGCACAATAAAATGAGGTGTGTATGTACTTCCATCACTACCATCCATTACCAAAATATTTTAATCATCCCAAACAGAAACTCTGTACCCATCAAGCATTAACTCCCCCTCCTCTCCTTCCTGGTAATTTGTAATCTACTTTCTGTCTCTATGGATTTGCTTATTCCAGGGATTGCATTATACAATAGTTTTCATTTTGTGTCTGGCATATTTCAATCAATACGATGTCTTCAAGGTTTATCCATGTTGTAACATATATCAGATTTTCAATCCTTTTTTAAAAATTGAATCCCCTTCCCCTTGTTGTTTGCGCTCACTGTCTGCTTTCTGTGTCCATTTCCTGTGTGCTCTCTGTGTCTACTCATCTTGTCTTTAGGAGGCGCTGGGTACTGAACCTGGGACCTTCCATGTAGGAGAGTGGCACTCAATCGCTCAAGCCACCTCCACTCCCTGCTTTGTTGTCTCTCTCATTGTGTTTCCTCTTTGTGTCTCCTTGTTGAGTCATCTTGTTGCATCAGCTCGCCATGCCAGCCTGTCGCACCAGCTCACTATCTTGCTTGTCTTCTCCAGGAGGTATGGGGAACCAAACCCAGGACCTCCCGTGTGGTAGGCGGGAGCTCAATCACTTGAGCCACATCCACTTCCCATTTTAATCCTTTTTACAACTGAATAACATTCCATTGTATGTATATACCATATTCTGCATATCTATTCGTCTGGTGACAGGCATCCGGTCTGTCTGTCCAATTGTCCTCCTCTTATTAGTAGACACAAGTCATATTAGATTAAGCCCCACTCTTAATCCAGTTTGGCCTCACCTTAACTAATAACATCTTCAAAGATCCTATTTACAAATAAATTCTCATCTACATGTTTTTGGGGGGACATAATTCAATCCATAAGAATACTGGAGCTTAGTTTCTGTTTATTTTTCTGTGAAAGATTTGATTTCATCAAAATTTTAGGGTTCTGTAACGAGTAAAAGATTAGAGAACCTTTCTAGACAAACCTCAAATTATGTAAAGGTGCTCAAGGAGGTGCTTCTTTTGTCTTTCCACCGCAGTGTCTGGCATATAGCAGGTGCTCTATAAATAAATGGTTGTCAAAAAGTACACAGTTCAAGCTGCCTGAAAGTTGTCCCAGAAAGAAGCTCACTGTCTCCTGGGGCTTCATGGAGTAGAATGTGGGGACAGTTGGGGGGTGGGTAGTATTTCTTGCTATATGTACCACAGTCATGATTTGATACATAGCCTTCCAGATTCAGAACTCTGATTTTTATCAGCAATTGAAAAGCATATTAATGTCTCAGAGACAGTCACATTCAAGAGCCTAATAATTCATTAATTTATAATGAAAAAATGTGAAGGTCAAAAACACAGGAATGTCATCATGATCATCATGTATTCTTCAAGGAGGCAGACCTACATGGGAGTGAAAACAAAACTTTCCATCTTGACTTGGTAAATATGGAAAATGAGCCAGAGGGGTTAATTAGAGGAATTCAGTGCCTACTGGCCTCAGCTAACAGAGCCTGAGGCATCCATCTCCATAAATAAGGAGAGTCCTGCCAAGGGGAAAGGAATGGCTTCTCCCCAGGACCTTTGCATTCCAACTCTTTGTTTGCTAAGGAGAGTGACTAACCCTGTTACTGATGGACACATTCTTTCTTTAGATATGTTAATAATTTTAATCTGGTTAGGTCACCATTTTATAGGTCAGACCTCTTTCAGGTGATTTTGCTTATCCCTGCAAAAATCAATTTTTGAACTTTTAAAAGTTAATTCTCTGAGGCAAATTTATTAGTTTCTTTGTACTAGTTTTAACATTTTCTAAGGCCACTGAAAAAGGAGTTACTCCCTTTATCTTCTTTAGAAATTGCTCCTAATTTAAGGTCAATATATAAGCTACATGAAGAAAGGGCTTTTAGTCATTTACTCAACAAACATTTTGAAGGAGCACCTACTGTGTGCCAGGCTTGTTACAGTTCTAGGCAATAGAGTACAAAGAAGAGTGCTCCCAGATGTGTGAACACATGTAAATAGAAAGATATTCATATAAAAAGACGTAAACAAATTGATAGCATTCAGTTCTAAGTAGAAATATGAACAAATTGCTATAGAAAGAACAGACTGAGAAAAGAGATGGCTTCATCAGGAATGAATAGGAGATTTTTCAAGTAGACCATATAGGAAATTGCATTTCAACAGGTGGAACCATTTGTGTAAAGGCACCAAAATGTAAACGTGCCTACAAGGAATGGGGAGGTGAGGCTGGAAAACAAGAGTGGAGACAAAGGTGTGCTGGCGGGAGGAGGGTTCCAGGAGAAGGCTACTTTTGAGCCCTTTCCCAACTCTCTGAAGTTCCTTTCAACTCTTAACCCTGGAAGACCAGACTCTCCTTGTTTGCCTCCTGTACTGCTGGCTATTCATTCTGTTTCCGAAGCTTTTGTTTTCTTCACTTCATTTCCTAAATCTGCGGTTCAAAAAATTAGTTTTTGAATACATAACGCTTGCATGTGGTATGATATTCAAGAGTAATAAGAGCAAAGAGTGAAAAATGAAGTTTCCTTTACATCCCTGATGGCCAATCACTCAATTTTAGTCTCCTGCTCCCAGAAGTAACCACTTGTACCAACTTCCTACATCTCCTTCCAAGGAGTCTCTGGATAAGCAAGAATATTTGTCTTTCCCTTTGTGAATGTGTGTGTATGCATATGAATGTATGTATGTATATATGTATGAATGTATATATATGAAGATTTTTGTATATCATTTTTCACACAGAAAGTAGAATATTACCGTATTTTGCTTTCCTTCACTCTAAAATAGATCTTGGAGATCTTTCCATATTCATTCATTCTTTTAGTCATTCATTTAACAAGTATTTATCATGTAAATGTCACAAATCAAAAGCAGATTCTGCATGACTATACTTTGAATGCTCAATGCAATTTATTTGCTTGCTTAATTGCAAGCTACCAATACAACCATTAGGCAATAACCAGGTCAAGGGCACACAACATATTTAAACTTGGAGGATACCATAGTCTCTAAAATCTATTGGCCTTGGGAAGCAGATGTGTCTCAGGCAACTGGGCTCCCACCTACCACATGGGAAATTACTGGTTTGGATCCCAGTGCCTCCTAAAGAAGACAGCAGGCTGGCGCATTGGGCAGGCGCAGCAAGCTGACACAACAGGAGACACAAGAAGAGGGAACATAATGAGAGATACAACAAAGCAGGAAGCAGAGGTTCCCAGTGCCTCTTAAAGACAACAGGGAGCTGATATGGCAAGATAATGCAACAAGAGATGCAGGGAGGGAAAACAATGAGAGACAACAAAGCAGGGAGCGGAGGTGGTTCAAGGGATCAGGCACCCCGCTCCCACATAGAAGGTCCTGGGTTCGGCTCCCAGTGCCTCGTAAAAAAAAGAAACAAAGAAGATGAACAGACACAGCAAGTGCAAAGCAACAAGGGGGGTGGGGAGAAATAAATAAATAAAATAAATCTTTAAAAAACAAAGTCTATTGACCTTAAAGACTACACAAGGCAAATAGTAACCTTTAATGAGAGGTCTTGGGAGCCTGTGGTCAGGGTGTCAGTGGAGGGTCTGAAGTCAGCAGTAGGCGGGGCTGGTCCCAGTGAGGCAAGGTTGGCCGCAAACCTCACAGCACAGCACAGATACTGGAACACCCCATGTTGTCTGTCTGACCTGATGCTCACTGGAGCGGTGTCTGCACTGGGCTTTATGCCTCAGAGTTCTGGTCAGTAATGTCCTTAGCAAGGGACTGTCCCCCTGGCAGGAAGCAAGAGAGTCCATATCAGATCTTTGCAGGATTCAGATCTTTGCAGGTTATCACTTGTTACAAAAACATGTTTTTGTCCATTTGTTTACATTCTAATTGTGGTCAACATGTTTACAATGTTTTTGAGATTCAAGATCATTTCAATATACAATTTACTGACCGTTTACTATGTGCCAGGCACTTTTTGTTGCTAAGGATACAACAGTGGAGAAAATAGGCAAAACCTCTGCTTTCACGGACCTTACATTCTGGTCTTAGAGGGGTGCAGGAAAGACAGTCACAAACCTAAGAAGCAATTAAATATATAGTATTGTTATTGGAGATAGTGTCCAGGTGTTTAGGTCTTGGCTTCTTTGCGAGAAAGAATTCAAGGATGAGCCATAAATCAATTAAACAAGCAGGGAATTTATTGGGGGTAAGGCAAGAAAACAGAAGTAGACCTTCAGAGAGATGGAGGGCATTTTCAAGGGAGAAAATGCCAAGTTCTGCCCTGGGGTCCCCTGTTTTATGGGGGTACAAGACTCCAGGGTCTGTGGTGATAAACAAGGGCTTAGGGTGTGGGGACCAGGGATGTGGGGTGCTCTCCAGTGGCGATTTGCTTCAGGCTGCTGTCCATGACTTCTACGGGGTGTGCTCACCCGTGGTAATTACATCACTGTTCATGGGGGGGGCGGGGTAACCTGAAAACTAGGTGGGTGGTGGTGGTGCCCCTCCCCCCTTCCCTCTTTGCTGGATGCCTTCTGATAACGCAGCCTTTGGGTGTGTGTGCCTCAAGCTGTAGGGTGTGTGCTGTAAGCTGTCCGGTCCTAACTTGCCTCTGTGACTCAGCAGGCTAATGCTAGTAAACAGGCCAATCAAGGCCTCAGTTTCTCTTACCAGCCTTATTAGGGTCTCTGCCCCCTACCTCCTCAGGTCCCTGTTCTATCCTGCCTATGTCAGACAGTAATGAGTGCCATGAAAAAAATAAAACGGGGTTGGGAGAGACTAGAAGTTAGATAGCGGCTAAAGGGAACTAAAAAAGGTAGAGAGATGGGGCCACCTCCTTCCTTTATTGTTCCCATAGCATTCTGTCAGATGAATATATCATAATTTGTTTAATCAGTGCCCTACTGATTGACATTATGTTGTTTCTAATCTTTTGTTGTTGCAGTGATGCAACCTTTGCACATGTCATTTGGTATATCTAAGAGTTTAATGTATTTGCCCATTTAATTACTAGAAGTGGAATTGCCATTTCAAAGGGTCTGTGAAGTTTTCATTTTAACAGATATTGTCAAACTGGTCTCTGAAGAGTACCTTTTGAGCAATGTTTGTGAGGGCCCCATCCTCATCAGTGAGTTGTTAAGTTTTATGATTTTTGACTATCTGCTGAGTAAAACATAGAGTCTTATTATATCTGCTTTGCATTTCACTTTTTATGATTGAACTTGAGTGTGCCCTCATGTGTTTAAAGGCCTTTTTTGGGGGGGAGGGTGTGGTACCGGGGCCAGGGATTGAACCCCGGAAGCCGGAGCTCAACCACTGAGCCACATCAGCATCCCTGAATTGGTTTTTTCGTTTGCTTGTTTGTTGTTTGTTTTGTTTTTTAGGAGGTACCAGGGATTGGATCCAGGACCTCCCATGTGGGAAGCAGGCATGATGCAACCACTTGAGCCACATGGCCATTTTTAATTCGTGTAAACAGTCCATTCATATTCTTTGCCCAATTTTCCATTGCGTTAAGTTTTTTTCACTTTTCATTTGTAGTAACTCTCTGCTTAATAAGGAATTTAATCCTTTTTCTGGGATGAGGTTTGCAAATATTTTACCCAATTTTCCTGTTTTCTTTTCATGAGTTTCTAATAAATGACTTTTTAAATGCGTAAAATGTGTATTATCCTGTAATCAAATTTAACCATCTTTTTTACAGCTTCAGAAATTATTTTTTAAAATTTCCTGTGTTTTCTTCTATTTTTATTTATTAAACAAGTTGTGAACTTACCAAACAAACATGCTTAACATGCAGAATTCTATGTTTTATTTTTAAAACATAAATATTTGATCCATCTGGAGTTCATTTTATATAAGGTGTAAAGCATGGCTCCAATTATTTTTCTCCAACCGGTTACCCAACACCATTTATAGAATAATTCTTCTTTTCTCTTCTATTTTGACCTATTTGTGTCTTTGATTCTGAGGTGAGTCTCTTATAAACAACATATAGTTAGATCATGCTTTTTTATCCATTCTGCCAATCTATGTCTTTTGATTGGAGAGTTTAATGCAGTAACATTCAGTGGTATAATTGGAAAGGAAGGGGCGGCGGCAGTGGATGTGGCTCAAATGGTCGGGCATCCGTCTCCCATATGGAGGGACCTGGGTTTGATCCCTGGGACCTCCCGGTAAAATAAAGAAAAATATAGAAGGCACGCAGGCCCCTAGGCCTGTGTGCGGGCGTGCCGCAAGGCCCTGCGTGTGGATATGCCAGGCCCCACCGAGCCACACAGCAGGATGATGATGTAAGAGGAAAGGAGACACAAGGGAGAGCCAAGACAAGACATACCGAATAAACCAGGAACTGAAGTGATGCCAGTGACAGAACATCTCTCTCCCACATCGGAGGTCCCCAGGATCGAATCCCAGTGAAGACAGGAGGAGAAGGATGAGGAGAGAGGGCAGGAAACAGGCACAGAGAATTGCCTAGCGAATGGACACAAAACAGCAAAATGGGGGAGGGGGGAAGGTTAAAATGGATAAAGTAAATAAATAAATCTTTTTTTTGGTTACATATCCTCCCCCTCCTTCTTCTTGCTCTTGCTATGTGTCCATTTTTCTGTGTTTTTTCTATGTCTGCTTCTTGCCTCCCCCGTCTTTTGCGGCGACGCGCCAAGTCAGCCCTCCGCGGAGGCGGCTCGCTCCATTTGTGGGTGGCTCCATTCCGTTTTTTCACGGGCGGCTCCACTCCATGTTTTGCGGGCAGCAGTGCTCCGTGTTTTGCGGGCTGCCCAGCTTCCACGCTTCGCAGGCGGCAGCTCCGTGTTTCACGGGTGACTTTGCCATGCCCGTGGGGGCTCCGCCCTGCCCGTGGCGGCTTTTTTTGCCTTGCCCATGGCGGCTTTGCCCCACCCATGGCGGCTTTGCCCCACCCATGACGGCTTGCCTTTCTCAAGGCCATCTGCCCGCTCGGAGAGGTCCCCGGGAACCGAACCCGGGGCCTCCCATGTGGT
>PVKH010039954.1:0-11121 GCA_004027955.1 Chaetophractus vellerosus | reverse complement strand
AGGTCATGGCCTTAGCTTCTTCACACAATAGCAAGACCCAGGTCCTCTTCCCCCATCTTCCTTTCAACATAAATCATCTTACCTTGTGTTTCCCATCAATTAATGATCACGAGGTCATGTGAATTCTCAGTGTTATGCACTGAATCAACACCTGTGCTTTTAGCAGGTGCTAGCAAGCCGTCCAAGAAAAACTCATTAGGCTATTCAGAGGTTAATTTAAATTTCAGGCCCCTAAGCAAATTTCATGTTCTGAGGTGGTTGTGTCAAGCCAAAAAACAAAACAAAACAAAAAAACAAAAACAAAATAACCCCCAAAAAACACAGAGAGCCTGGTATCAGAATAGTTGAAAGTGGGGAAGAAAAACAATCCTAGTTAAGATTTTGCCCAGGGCAAGCACGCTGCTCCCTCCTGCCTTCCTTGCATCTGCCTCCTCACTTGGCAACAGCTGGGAGGGAGGAGGATGGCTTTTAACAGAGATTCGGCTTGCCTCTGATTCACCTGTTTGGATTCTTTGAACCAAATGAAAGTTGCCAACCAAAACTATCCTCATCCTATCTAGTTAAGATTATTTTACTTCTTTAGGCCCTCTAATAATGGTGAAGTCAATCTTCTCTATTCAAACCATGATGGATTTGGCTTGAGTAATCCTAATTGTTTGCTTAAACTTCAGTAGGGGGAAGCAGATGTGACTCAACCCCATGGGAGGCCCTGGGTTTGGGTCCTGGTGCCTCCTAAAGAAGACGTATTAGATGCTGCAATGAGCAGATGCCTAAATGAGCAGATGCCACAAACCAGCAGATGTGGCTCAGGCCTTTGGGCACTTGCCTCCCATGTGGGAGGTCCTGGGTTCGATTCCCATGTGCCTCCTGGAGAAGGTGAGCAGACAGATGAGAAAAACCATCTGGGGGAGGGTGGGGGAAATTTAAAAAAGAAAAGTAAATAAATCTTTAAAAAAACAATGAAAAACTTCAGAAGGGGTAGTAGAAACAAATCTAATCCTATTACTACTGCATTTGAGTTATTTTATTTTATTTCATTTCATTTTTTAAAATTTTATTATTATTTTTAAAAGATACTTAGATTATACAAATGTCACATTAAAAAATATAGGGAATTCCCATGTACCCTGCTCCCTACACTTCCCACATTTTCCCACATTAACAACATCTTTCATTAGTGAGGCACATTCATTGCAATTGATGAACACACTTTGGAGCATTGCCACTAAGCTTGGATTAAACTTTACATTATAGTTTACACTCTCTCCCACCCAATTCTGTAGGTTATGGCAATATTTATAATGGCCTGTATATGTCATTGCAATGTCATTCAGGACAATTCCAAGTCCCCAAAATGCCCCTGTATTACACCTGTTTTTCCCTCTTCCTGCCCTCAGAACCTCCAGGGGCCACTGCCTCCACATCAATGATATAATTTCTTCCATTGCTAGAATCACAATAAGTCTATAGTAGAATACCAGTGAGCCTACTTTAGTCTATGGTTCATTCCCCAATCCTGAGGATTCTGGGATGATGATGTCCACTCCATCTCTAATTGAGAGGGGACTGTGATCCCATAGGGCTGGTAGATGGGACTCTCTTGCTTGCAGTTGTAGACTCTCTCGATTCCTTGGTATGGTAGTTGTCCCTCATCACCTCCATGTTAGTTGTCCTGGGTGAGACCAATGAACTGGAGAGTAGGTGTTGCAACTCCATTGAGATTCAGGGCCCAGCTGGCACATGGACAGCCCAAAGATTTAAGTCTCTTGGACGTACACCTACCAACTCTAGTGCTAATAATAGGTTCAAATAGAAGGGCAAAATTGCCATGTGTAAGGAAACCACAATAAGTCCAACTCTATCACTCTGGGGAGCATAAATTCCAAAGTAGGGCCCACTGGCAAGATACCAAACTCCTGAGCTCTCTGTCCTGACTATAGTGTCTGGATATCTCTAGAGCCCTCAGGAGCCCCACTATTTGGGGTAGTATCTACTTTGGCAGTCAAAGAGATCCTGCTGAGGCATGTATAAGCATAACCTCTGGAATGACCTCCCAACTCACTTTCAAGTCTCTTAGCCATATAAACTCATTCGTCTTTACCTTTTCCCCCTTTTGATCAAGGTCTTTCTCCAGTTGCATTGCTAGTTGGTGCTTGGTAATAATCCCTCAGTGCCAGGGAGGCTCATCCCTGGGAGTCGTGTCCCACACCATGGGGAAGGTAAAGCATTTATATGCTGAGTTCAGCTTAGAGAGAGACCATATTTAAGCAACAAGGAGGCTCCCAGGAGGCAACTCTTAGGCACTCTGTAATACTAGGCTAAGTTTCATTTTCATGAGTAAAGGTTCATATGCACAGTCATAAATTTCAAGGGCCTGTCAATGGACCATCCTCCCTCACTAGTCATTGCCCTCGTACTTGGGGGATTCTTGCTGATCTATTAGAGAATGTGGCAGAGCTCCCCAGGATGGGAATTTGATATTCCTTTGGTTATTGTGTGAATCACCATCCACCGTGACAATGCCCCATGAACACTTGAACACATTTATATGCCTTATGTGTATGCCCAGGTGAGCTTTATCCCATGTGTCCTCCATCTATTTCATTTCATTTAAAAAATCTTAGGTGAAAAGGTGGAACAAATTATTTAAGATTCAAATTTGGACTCCTGCTGGTTTAATAAACAATGTTTTTGATTAATGTGACATTTAAACAAGTCTTTGAAAATAACTGATTAGATTGTGCTAGTATAAACACCACCACCCCAACAACAACAAAAAAGGGAAAGGACCTCTTTGATGTGAATAAGGGTTGCTCTATGAATGGAAAAGTGAAAAACCCAGGCTATAGCAAGAGGGACGAGATTGGCAGATATACTGACAAAACTGAGAAGAGAACCTGAGAGAGAGATTCACAGGCGATTATTGATTCTTGGCTCCTGTCCTACCCTTGAATTGGTTTCTGTTACTCACAGTTAAAATTATCTTAACAAATATAAACAATATGAAAAGCTAGAAAGTCTTAAAAATTGTAATTTGTGATTTGCCTTTGGCAGAAAAGAGTGTATAGAAAACTCTCAAATGCTGAGATTTGTTTATCTTTCATGGTTGAGCCGAAAATGGCCTTCTGGGGGTAGAAAAACTGCTATTCAGATACAGCACTTCTCAGTCCAGACCTTCACAGCCAGAGGGGGAGGGGAGCAATCTAAGGGCAGGATGAGGTCAGAGAGTCTCTATGGGAAGGCACAGTCCTGTCAGGGTAAGAAAAGGTGCATACCTCTGCTTTTCCATTTTTACATCGGCAAAATATAAAAGGGTATCTCTGCTTAAAGTTGCTTCAACAGGTAAACAGAGAAGGAGCATGAGGGTGTGTGTACTTTAGGCCCCTGAAAATGGTTTGAGGAAGGAATAGAATGAAGATATTGTGGAATGATCGTGCATGTGAGACATACGAGAATATAGAACTTGAGAAAATAAACAAGGTTAGAGAAGGATGTGACTGCTCAGATTTCTTTAATTTAGATGCTTTATGTTTTGTTTTGTCTTCTCTTTGCTGCCCTAGAAATATAAATAGAAACAATTCCCTCACCATCCAGGAGAGTTTGAAGTCAGCCCATCCTGCCCGCAAGGAAAGAGAAAATAGTTTTAAGATTCAGGCTCTGGGTATGGTGGGCCTTCTTCACAGCTCATTGTGAAAGAACAGGAGGGAGTATTGGGTTGTGGAAAGAAGCAGAGTGGTTTGGAGAAGCTGAGACTGGGAGGGTCTAGACTGAGATTCCCCTGGGAGTAGGGAATGAAGAGGCCAGAGTATCAGGAGAGCTGAAGTGTCCAGGAAGGCTACAAGGGAAATCTATGGAGGTGGGATCCTACGACAGAAGTGCCTGCTTCCTGGAAGATTCCGACAACCTACTCCTGGCATAAACAGGCTCGATTAATAAGGGTGCCTGTAGCAACCAGGAAAGAGGGGTGTTAGAGGGCTTTCTCTTTCTCCAGATATTGTGAATGCCTTCTGGTCTCAGACTCAGCTCCAGGATGGGAACAGTGAGCCTAATAATGATCAAACGAGAATTTACTGCCAACCCAACGGGATGGGTTCTAAGACAGAACTTAGATGGAATTATTGAATAGTAAGTGATTTTTCTTTTATGCCTGAGATTGTGGACTGGGATTTCTATAAATGCCATAGTTTAATCTAATCTTTCCTCTGTCCAAACAGATCCAATACATCTGCTCTCTTATTCTGTGAAGGCATTTGGGTACACCCTTCTCCAGGAAGGAGGTGAAGTAGTTTTCTTCGCTTTAAGCTGAACATCTGCTTTTTTCCCCCATCCTTATGGAACCTAACAGAAATACTCAGAGTAACAGAATTTCCCTAGATTTACAGGATACCATGTTTCCCCAAATAGGTGAAAGTCTGGTTTAAAAGGATTAGGTTTTAAACTATTTGATGAGTGCTTATTTTGTAGAGCTGGGCTTCAGTCGTTTGATCACACATTTATAGGTATCTCTCCTAAATAGTCTGGATATATGGAGCTCAGATTTATATAATTGACTGGTTTGTTTTACATAGTAGGAAGCTTGGAATTTAAAGAAAAATTTTTAACTGAGGTACTTCCTGGCTTTAAATGACAAAGCCCCGTTTTCTTTTCTTTGTGTTAATCATTGGATACAAAGGCATAGGGTAGGGAGGATCAGAGTTCTTATATCTGGGGTTGCTTTGAGAGAAATTTCTAGGAAGTAGAAACAACAGAAGGCAGATATGGGTTTGATTTGGGCAAGTGCTACAAAGTGCTGGAAAGCTTGCAAAGGGAAGGTGAATTCCAATTGGAGGTCATCATTGTCAGTAGATATGTGGTTCTGTTTGTAAAATAAATTGGATAAGATGTGGGAGGAAGGAGAGGGAGAGCAGGAAGACACCCAATTTTTAAAAAGAGTTGGGCTGGCTGGATAGCCCAGTGGATAGGGTGCCGGCATACCACATGGAGGCTCCGGGTTCGATTCCTGGGGACCTCTCCTAGTGGGCAGACCGCCTTGAGAATGGCAAGCCACCATGGGCGGGCCAGAGCCGCCATGGGCGGGGCAAAAAGCTGCCACGGACAGGCAAAAGCCGCCATGGGCAGGGCAGGTCGCCCACGAATGGAGCGCAGCCAGCCACCCGCGAACTGAGAGCCGGCTGTGAATGGAAGCAGAAGCCGCTCACAAGCGGGGAAAGCTGCGCCTGCGCAGTGACCAGTCTCAGCGCGTTGCCGCAGCGGGGGGGGGGGGGGGGGGGAGGGGAGATATGTAATAAAAAAAAAAAAAGAGTTGTTTTTTTCCTAATGATAAAGGTAGTATATACTCAATTGAAGAAAATTTGGAAAATAAAATATAGAGAAGATACCAAATTAAGGAGCCATAATTCCATCCAGAAATAGTATTATAAACATTTTGGTGCATTTCTGCACAGTATATATATAGTATGTATCATTTTGGAATATACTGTAGATACTGTTTGTATCCTGTTTTATTCACTCAACAATCATTATCTTTTCCCTATGTCCTTAAAAATTCTCCACAAATATCATTTTGAATGACTGCATATTCCATCAGAAGGTATATCATAACTTATTTTAAACATTCTGCTTTTCTAGGGATATTTTTATGGTGAAAATAATTGCACATAAACCTCTATTATTTCCTCATGTCTAATTGCTAGATATGGATTACTTCGGGGGACAAAAGATTTGAACTTTTCTATGATGCTTAATGTGTATTATCACATGGTTTTCTAGAACTGGTTATACCACTTTATGTGAAAATGCCCATTTCAATATACCTTGAAGGCCTTGAATATTATCTTCTAAGAATTTTTGCAATTTGAAATGGTTAAAAAAATTGCTGTTTTGTTTGGATTTGCATTTCTTTGATTTTCAGTGAGCTTGAACATAGTTCATATATTT
Source organism: Chaetophractus vellerosus (assembly GCA_004027955.1). Taxonomy (NCBI): domain Eukaryota; kingdom Metazoa; phylum Chordata; class Mammalia; order Cingulata; family Chlamyphoridae; genus Chaetophractus; species Chaetophractus vellerosus. Next base: position 5,184 of record PVKH010039954.1, on the reverse strand, counting down.
ATTATTCACATACATTTCCTCTTCTTTAAATATATGTTTTGCCTGCTTTTCTTTAGGTCTTAGTGGTTTTCTTAATATATTATATGACCTTGCTATCTAATGAAGGTATTAATCCTTTGTTATATTTGTGATATACATTATGAACTGTATGGTATAGATGTGCTTCTATGTTAAAGCTGTTAACTCTGTCTTTGAGGTGTATTTTCATCCTTATTGTATATTCTCCCTTGAGATTCTTGTCAATTCTTCAAGGGTCGCGTCAAATTTTATTTCTACAAGCCTCTCAAGATCCCTGAGGTGAAATGAAGCTTCTCTTCCATCTTTATTACTCTATGGTATTTGCGTCTGTCTGCTTTAGAAGAAAGCATCCCTCTTTGGAAAGCAGCACTCCTGTTTTATTCACCTCGATATCCCTTACTGTACTCAGCATAGTCCTTTGCGAAGAATACATGTTGTGTTAACTGAAATAGAAACTCTTAGAGCTTAAGTTTTAGACAATAGACCTGTGTTGTCCTGCAGTTGCATGTGTGATAGGCTTGGAAAAAATTAGCTCCAAACTGGATGAATTGAAAAGCGAACCACGAGTTTTTCCATCATAACCCAATAGTTTTAGCACAGGCTGTAGAGATTTATGGCTCCCGTGGTAGTTTGGTTGAAGTTAGTCACTCATATGAGCTTTTTCTAAACTATAACCTTGAGCCCATATAATTGAATTTCACTGGGAAAAATATATCACAAAAATCACTCTAAGTGACACAGTTATAAAAAAGAGAAGTAGAAGCTAGACAGGCACAACTAATCACAGCTTCTAATGGGATTAGAAATGGGAAAACAACAACAAAAACAAGAAAACATCCTAGAATGCTGAGTTAAAATTTCCGGGAGTGATTCTGAATGGCATAATTTTGTTTTATTGGTACCGGGGCCTTTAACGATACAGAATAGAGTGATAAACATAACCAATAAACACGACAGTCCATGTGTAGTGGCAGACGGTTCATCAAGGAGACAGATAGAAAAGACTTTGACTATTCCATTTTAAAACTCAAGCCCTCAGTTTTCTTTGATGAGCTGTCTTGTTATGCACACATAGGGTTGAATCTGAGGAAACTGTAAAGGTGCCAATTAAGAGGATGACTTGTGCCAGTCTCTTCGACTCTCGCAGTGGGCCTTTAGGACCCTGGTACTGTCTGAGTGTGTTTGCTCATCCAGGCTGACAGATTCCGTCACCTGGGCCTGCACTGTTACTCTTGTGGGGAAAATGATTTCATAATAAGTAGAGTCTCCACAACTCAGAAAAGAAGGAAACCCTTAATGTAGGACATGGTATTTTTTAAGCTTTTAAGTTCAAAGTGTACAATCTTGACGAGAAGCAAAAGAGCTCTGGAACAGGCACATATTGCCCTACCAATGTGAGAAAAGAGGATTTCTAATACTGAGTCATCGTCCTCCCTCCTTCCTGTCTTCATTCCCTCCCTGAGAAATAAATCTTTTTCAGCATGGGATGTAAGGAGAAATCTCCTTTCCCCCATTACTTTTGGGAGATCTCAAGGTAAAGGGGGAATATTCCAGCAGATGTTCCCAGTGCCACCAGGTGTGAGATGGTAGCCAGGGGATAATGGGCCTGCGTGAGTGCCTACTAAGAGATAATAATTATATTCAAAAGTTCAAACTGCACAGGAACAATAGTAGAAATATTGAGTTTTAGAACTGGAATACACCTTAAGGATGACTTCTGATTCAACTCTCACATTTTATGAATGAGGTTACCTGGTCAGAAAGTTCACTTACTGACCCAATGTAACCCAACTCGTTGGGGCAGAGCCAAGATGAGAACCTATGCCGTCTATTTCCTAGATAAGATAGTTTGCATTTTCATTGGAATTACATGAAAGCATCTATTTTCCTCACCTTCATCAGTACTGGATGCTGATAATCTTCATTTTTCCAAATGGGAAGTATAAAAATTGTAATTTGATTTTCCTTGATATAGTGAGGTAGAAAGTCTTTCTGAATGTTTCCTGGCCTTTTTCATATCCACTTTGGTGAAATGGCTAATTATGTTATATGTTCATTTGCTAATGTATATTTTAGCTTTTCTTTTTCAAACTTTGAGGGGATTTTGCAAAATTAATTGTGACAGATTATAGTTTCCAAAAATGGCCACAGTAATTTTTTCTGCACCCTCATGTTCTTCCAGAATCTTCCAGAATCTTGTCGCTCCTCGAACTTATTTTTCCTTCCCTTCCTTCTTGGCTTAATGAATAGACTGCAGTGGAAGTGATACTGCATGATTTTAGGCCAGTTCATAAAATGTGATCCAGCTTCTGTCTGGCTCTCTCACTCTTGGTACAACTGCCTTTGGAACCCTGAGCCACCGAGCAAGAAGTCCAACTCCCCTGAAGCTGCCAGACTGGAGAGACCAGGAAGAGGAAGTACTTAGAGAAAGGGATGCCCGAGGAGCCCCAGCTCTTCCAGCTTTGGTCTGGTTGAGCCTTCCCAGCCCACACACAAGACACTGGAGTAAAGGAGCCTTCAGATAATTCCAGAACCAGCCATCATCTGATTGCAACCATGTGGAAGACCCTAGTGAGAAAGTCTAGATGAATCGAGACTATCCTAATAACTGTGAGAGATAATGAAACAAGTTATTGTTTTAAACCACTTAATTTTGAGATGGTTTATTTCATGGTGGCAGATAACACAATCATTAGTAATATCCATATATTTTCTTTCATATGTATTCAAATATTTCCTCTGTCTTTTGACTTTATTTACCACACAAAGAATTTCTAAGACTTTTTAGAGGAGTTTTAATATTTTCAGACGAATTAAAAATATATTACAGAGAGTTCTCATATGTCCTGCATCCAAATTCCCTGATTTTTATAATTTTACATTAGTATGGTACATTTATTACAACTAAAGTCCATAGTTTATTCAGATTTACTTAGTTTTTAGCTAATGTCCTTTGCTGTCCCAGCATCCCATCCGGGACACCACATTACATTTAATTGTCACATCTCCTTAGGCTCCTCTTGGCTATGAGAATTTCTCAGACTTTCCTTGTTTTTGATGACCTGAACAGTTTTGAGGAGTACTGCTCAGGCATTTTGTAAAATATCCCTTTATGGAATTTTTCCATTTCTCTCATGCTTAGAGGGGAGTTATGTGTTTTGGGGAAGGAGATCACAGAGCTAAGTGCCATTCTCATTACAGCATGTCAAGCATGCAGACCATTAGCTGGCTTGTTATTGTTGCTCTTGACCTTGACCACCTGGCTGAGCTAGTGTTTGTCAGGTGTCTCTACTGTAAAGTTACTTTCACCCATTTCTATACTGTGCTGTCTGGACGCAAGTCACTCTGCGCAGTCTGCACTTAAGGAGTTGTGCTCCCCGTGCATTTTTATTTTCTGTAAACAGAACCTGTTAACCTTTTCTTTTATGTCTTTCATGTTTTCTCTTTAAGGAGGCCTATCTCACCATAGTTATATGAATATTTCCTAAATTTTCTTCTGACATTTCTATAGTGTTTTTTTTTTTAACATTTAGGTTTTTAGTCCATCTCAAATTTATTTTTGTATTGTTGTTCATTTCATTTTAGGATTTTAAAACTGCACCGTCTGAGTGGGCTTACTCATCCCAAATAGAGAATTTTCTCCCTTTGCTATTTCATCAGATAGAAAGTCTGGTACTAAATGATTCGTGCTCTGTGTGTTCTAAAAGCCCAAAGTCTAACTGGGGATGACAAGAGAAAGGAGGATGGTGGCTTACCTATAAGTGCTTCCCTGAAGTTTTTTTTTTTTTTTAGTAAAAAAAACCATTTTTATTAGAGAAGTTGTATGTTTACAGAAAAATCATGCATAAAACAGACTTCCCATATACTACCCTATTACTGACACCTTGCATTAGAGTGGTACATTTGTTATAATTCATAAAAGAACATTTTTATAATTGTACTATTAACTATAGTCCATTGCTTACAATAGAGTTTCTATGTTGTACAGCCCTATGTCTGTTTGTTTGTTTAAAATTTTTATCCTAGTAACTTATATCCAACCTGAAATCCACCCCCTTTTAAAATCTCATTCAAATATATAATTCAGTGCTGTTAATTATATTCACAATGTTGTGCTACCATCACCACCATTCATTACCAAAACTTTACAGTCAACCCAATATCCTGAAGTTTAAAACATTTTACCTACCAGCTTACAGTAGACTGCATAATGGTGCAAGGGATATAATTTTTATGCATTCAAAGTTCTCAGGGATTTTTATAGAAACATGTTTCTGCCTGTTTAAAAATGCATAAATGTATGGAAGAAACCTTAGATAGGATTCTTAATCCTACCAGAATACAAACACAAATGAAGAATTAATCTTTGAATAGATTTTATGTCAATTTTAAATTATGAATTTGCATGAGTTTCTCTCTCTCTCACATATGCACACACATGATATCTGACAAAAATTATGTGTAACCAATAGTAAGTCTGAAATTCTGAAATTGAGCCTTCTTTTGTCAAGACACAACCAGGGATAAATTATTAATCTTTAAAGTATAAATCTTTTAAAAAATGCAAGTAGTATAAGCAATGGTAAAAATTTATAAATTTATAAATTACTACACAATCTCTGTTTTCCTGTAGCAATTTTCTTACTCTGAAATTTGTTTTTTTAACCAATTTTATTGATACATATTAATAAAGCATAAATCCATCCAAAGTGTACAATCCATGGTATTTGGTATAATCACATAGTTGTGCATTCATCACTTCAATCACTATTAGAGCATTTTCATTATTCCAATAATAATAATAATAATAATAACAAACAGAATATGGACAAAATGGACAAACGAAAAGAACTTATCAGGGCCGGCTCGATAGCCCAGTGGATAGGGCGCCGGCATACCACATGGGAGGCCCTGGGTTCGATTCTCGGGGACCTCTCCTAGCGGGCAGACCACCTTGAGAATGGCAAGCCGCCATGGGCGGGCCAGAGCCGCCGTGGGCAGGGCAAGAAGCTGCCACGGACATGGCAAGAGCCGCCATGGGCAGGGCAGTTCGCCCACGGATGGAGTGCAGCCAGCCACCCGCAAACTGAAGGCCAGCCGTGAACGGACGCAGAGACCGCCCACAAGCGGGGAAAGCCGCGCCTGCACAGTAACCACTCTCGGCGC
>PVKH010039953.1:0-11121 GCA_004027955.1 Chaetophractus vellerosus | reverse complement strand
GCTGCTGCTCGGGCTGCTGTTCTACCCCATTAGGCACTGGGGGCTTTTAGGCTGCCCCAGTTCCTCCCACACACCGTAAAATGCTTTCACCATTTCTATTCATTTCCAAAGATTCACAAACAACATTTTTACCAATTCTACACAGATTAAGCCTCAGCTTTCCATTCTCTACCCTCCTATTTCTAGTGACCAATATTCTAATTATTAACTCCATGAGTTTACATAATATATTTAGTCCATAATAGAGCAGTCATACAGTATTTGTCCTTTTGTGTCTGGCTTGCTTCACTGAACATAATATCCTCCAGGTTCATCTGTGCTGCCATATGCTTCATGACTTGATTTCTTCTTACTGCTACATAGAATTCCATTGTGTGTATACACCACAATTTGTTTATCTATTCATCAGTTGATGGACACCTGGATTGTGTCCAGCTTTTGTCAATGGTGAATAATGCCGCTATGAACATCAGTGCACAGATGTCTGTCTGTGTCTCTGTTCTCAATTCTTCAACAGAAAAGAACACTACCAAACTCATTCTGTGAAGCCAACATCACCCTTATACCAAAACCAGATAAAGATACTCCAAAAAAAGAAAATTACAGACCAGTATCCTTTATGAATATAGATGCAAAAATCCTCAACAAAATGCTTGCTAACAGAATCCAAAAGCACATTAAAAAAACTATACACCATGATCAAGTGGGTTTTATCCCAGGTATGCAAGGGTGGTTCAACACAAGAATATCAATTAGTATAATAAACCACATTGATTAATTGAAAGAAAAATTATGTGATCCTATCAATTGATGCAGAAAAGGCATTTGACAAAATACAGCACCCTCTCTTGATAAAAACACTCCAAAAGAAAGGAATAGAAGGAAGCTTTCTCAATATAGTAAAGTACATCTATGAAAAACTTACAGCTAGCATTGTACTCAGTGGTGAAAGACTGAAAGCTTTCCCGCTGAGATCAGAAACAAGACAAGGATGCCCACTGTCACCATTGTTATTCAATATTTTGCTAGAGTTTCTAGCTAGAGCAATTAGGCTGGATAAAGAAATAAAAGGTACTCAAATAAGAAAGGAAGAAGTAAAACTTTCACTATTTGCTGATGATATGACTCTTTCTCTAGAATCTCCTGGAAAATCCACAAAAAAAGCTACTAGAACTCATAGACAAGTTCAGCAAAGTGGCAGGATACAAGATTAATACACAAAAATCAATAGTGTTTCTCTACACTTGTGCATCTGAAAAGGAATTCAGAAAAAAAATCCATTTATAATAGCAACTAAATTAATAAAATATTTTTGGAATAAACTTAACCAAGGACATAAAGGACTTGTATTCAGAAAACTACAAAATATTGCTGAAAGAAACTGAAAAAATGGAAGGGCATTCTTTGTTCATGGATTGAAAGACTAAATATCGTTAAGATGTCAATTCTATCCAAACTGATTTACAGATTCAACGCAATCCCAATAAAAATCCCAGCAGCCTTTTTTGCAGAAGTGGAGAAACCAATTATCACATTGATTTGGAAGGATAAGGGGCTCCGATTAGCCAAAAAGATCTTTAAAAAGAACAAAGTTGGAGGACTCTCACTTCCAAACTTTAAAGCATATTACTTAGCTACAGTGGTAAAAACATCATTGTCCTGGCATAAAGGACCAATGCAAATACATTAAGCAATGGAACCAAATTGAGAACTCAGAAATGGACCCTCGCATCTACAGTCAAGTGTTTTTTGACAAAGTGGTCAAACATTCCCAGCTGGGCCAGAACAGTCTATTCAACAAATGGTGCTGGGAGAACTGTACTGACATTTATAAATTTTTAAAAAAATTTCTGGTAGACGTACCTAGCTCAAGGTCATTAATAGAATGTTTCCCTTGTTGCCAGACTTCTTCCCCATTTATCTTTTCATTTATGTCATTATATATTTTCAATCTAAAATGTTTTCCTTAGAGCCATCCCTGCTTTAGTTGATTAATTGAAAGAAAAATTACGTGATCCTGTCAATTGATGCAGAAAAGGCATTTGACAAAATACAGCACCCTCTCTTGATAAAAACACTCCAAAATATACACACAAATATATTAATTTTGTTTCTCCAAATAAAGTTACTTTTCTATTCACACAGGAAGAAAACCTCAATTTTCAAATACAAATGAATTTATAACTATGTTAAGAGGATAATGAAAAATAACATTTGGTAGTAGAAATCATCAGGGTAGATGGGCATCTAATCTATTTTTTAACTCATTTTTAGATACTTGTGGGTGAGTACTTGTCCTACTTTTAAGCCTCTGAAGATACCTTTGATGGAATTTTGCCTTTATCTAAACTAAGTGTCCTCTCCTTTCAATTTCAGCCTATTTTGAAACTCTGCTACTCAATTATTTATTAATCTTTTGCCAATTTTTTCAAAACTTTTGAGTTTTGCTATTTTGAACTTGATCTTGTTCAATTAAGAAAGCATTTGATTATTACAAAATCTAATGAAGGGATTACCTTATAGCATTTTATCAGTATAAATTGAATTCTTATTTTTATGTGATCTAAAATCAAGTGTATGCATTTGAAAAAATAAAAGCTACCCTAGTGCCTTATAATTTTGATCTACAAACACTTTTTAGCTGTTCTTTTGAGATATTGGCTAAAACCAGCTACTTTGAAGGGAGTTCTATATGTTTCAGACTAACTAGAGTATTCCTATTAAGCATGATTGTTTTCAGAGTAGATCATCTCTGTATTGTATCACTCATATTCATTAATACTTGTTTGTAAACCTCCCAGTTATCATAATTTGGGATCAGGCTGAAGTTTTAAAAATTGTGTTATGATAATTAATGTGCCTTCTACTGTATATACTACATATGATCAGAAATTAATACTTTATTATTCAAACAATAACTATCTTTATGCCTTTCCTTCTTGTCATTTAGAATTCTCAAGCAATATGATCATCCCAATATTGTCAAACTTATAGGAGTTTGCACTCAAAGACAGCCAATCTACATTATTATGGAACTGGTTCCAGGTAATGTGACTTAAGAACTTTGCTCAATGACATTTCAAAATCGTGTTTTATTACTTTTATATGGTCAGTCTCTTTGATTTCTTCTTGTAAAGTTTCCAAGGATTTTGTTTAAAATTTTCCTGATGTCAAAGAGCTTATATATAATACTTGAGATTTTTAACAGGCTATAATGCTTTGCTGTTTTCTAGAAAATGTCATCCAACATTTCGGTTGTTTTTTTTTTTTTTTTTTGAAAGACCAATTTATTATTACAGTGCTGTTAAACATGAAATTTAGGTATATATGTTTATGTGAGAAAAGATGTTTAGAAAAAGTAGACTCTTAGTTTGGCTTCATAAATGATAGTTATATTGTATTTCAGAGTACATCTCCACATATCTTCTTGTTTGATTGTTTTATATAATAATTCCATGGTGATTTCAGTTACTTATGAACTGAGAACTTCTTCCATACGTCAACAACAACAAAGCAATCTGTCTAGAATTTGTCCTGTTATTTCTTTCAGGTGACTTCCAGCGCTCCCTGTCTTTTGCTTAACAACTTTTGCCAAAAGACACGTACATCCTCAAATTGATTTAGTATGTTTTCCAGTTTTTTCTTTGTGTATCTGTATATTGTAGAAAATGCAATCTTGGAAGTAAAATTTAATGTGAAAAGGTTTATTGAATACAATATTTAATAACTGAAAGGGATTGGTTTTGTTTTCTTTAACAATTATTTACTCATTTTAAAAACTCTGAAAGGAATATGAAAAATATTTCTGACTTTAAAGTAAACTAAGTAAATATAATATGGTAAGGCTCCCTTTAAATACTGCACACATAATTTTTCCACTGTTTAAAGATTTCTGTTTCCATTTTATCATACTGGTTTGCTTGATATTGGAGTATTTCTTGATATTACCATGTAACTACAGGATTCCTATATCATCCTCTTCCTCCTTCTCATCAAGGTGGCATAGGCTGTATTAGGGACATGGTATGTTTGCATGGATTTGCTGTTTAAGGCCTATATCTTAAAGTACACTTTCAGTATAGGTATTAAAAGATAAAAGGTAAGTCCAAAATTTTTTAAACAATTGAATTGTCCATATTGTAATTAAAATAGCATATATAAGTATTATAATTACGTATTATCATTTACCTGGGTGCAAATGAGTCCCCTGGTTTAATAAAGAATGTCACTGTGAAACTTAGATTTGGGATGTGGGGCAGCTTTGATGAGGAAAGATGATTTGGGTCTTACCATGGATGGTGAAAGGAGCATGGATGATAAGTCCCAGATGCTAAGTTCAAGTTGAATAAAACAAAGAAGGTAGCTTTCTATAAGGGCCAGGTTAGTGTTTATAGTAACCTCATTGATGTTTTTAAAAATGAATAAAAATAATAAGCAAACTTTTTTAGAAAATTAAAAATTTAATGAAAAGTAGGAAATGAAAGGGAAAACCTCCCTTTAAATCATAGTATAAATTGTTTCAGTTCTTGGTTTTTTTCTCTTTGTAATATTACTAGTTTTGATGGTTTCATTTTTTCATAATAATCCACACAGATCTGTGATGGTTGCAGAAAATTCCATTTTATAGATTTACATAATTTGTTCAACCAATCTTCTCTTGATGGTTCATTTCATTGTTTCTATCTTTAACCTTTTGATTTTTACAATGCTTAATGAATATCCTTGGACTTATAGGAATGCTTTGGAAATATATCTGTAGGGTAAATTTCTAGCTGTGGGATGTTGGATCTATTTATGTGCATTTTGATTTATGGTAAACTGATAAGCTTCCCATTACTGCGTAACAAATTATCACAACCTAATGGCTTGGAACAATACCAGTTTATTAGCTCACAGTGGTATCGGTATAGGTATAGGTATAGGTATAGGTATAGGTATAGGTAAGTAATTCAGGCAGGCTGGACTGGATTCTCTGCTCAGAGTCTCACAAAACCAAAATCAAGATGTCAATTGGGCAGGGTTTTTATTTGGAGGCTCTGGGGAAGAATCTGCTACCAAACTCATTCAGTTTGTAGGTAGGCCGAATCCCATCCTTGCAGGTTATAGCTCTGAGATTTCTGTTTTGTTTCTGGCTGTCCACTGGGGACATCTCTTAGTTCCTTGATATCACCTGTTCCTTCTCATGCAGTCCCCTCCATCTTCAAAATCAGCAATTTTGCATCAATTCCTTCAAGTGTTTTGAATTTCTCTGACAGCCTTTTCTGTCATCTTCTGAGGAATACTCTCTGCTTTTCAAAGGTCTAATCAGTTTAGGTCAGGCGCATATGGATTTCCTGATCTTAAAGTCAACTGTGCTACATGACAGAACATAATTACAGTACTGATATATAATCACTTTCACAGGTTCTAGGGATTAGGTTGAACTATCTTTGGGAGGCCATCTTCATATTCTTCCTACCAAAGTAGTTATTTGTAAATTTTCTTAAAGGTTAGTTGCAATGTGGAAAATGAAACCATGTCAATGAAATTTTTGTACTGTTACATCAAGTTCATTATACTTTGAATGTGTCTTTTACCCATGCATGAATTTGTACCATTATGCTCCAGTCATTTGGAAAATCTTAGGTCACTAGGTTCGGTAGCTTTTCTACATGCTGACACAATTCATTATATAATATTAAAAGATCGCATTCATTAATGTCTTCATAAAAGTATTGGGAAACTGAAGTTAATGCTGGCACCTACGTGTGTTTTAGTTTGCTAAAAGGTGCCAAAGCAATGGGTTGGTTTTTTGCTGTGGGATTTATTGATTTATAAGCTTACAGTTCTGAGACTATGAAAGTGTCCAAATCAAGGCATCACCCAGAGATGCTTTTTCCCCTGAGGACTGGCTGGTGGTGGTCCTGGGTTTCTCTCATATTGCAAGGCACATGGTGAGGCACATGGCAGGGTCTGCTCACCTCTCCCCTTTCCTCCAGGCCTCGTTGCTTTCAGCATCTGGTTGTTCCATCTCTGGATTCCTCTCTCTGTGCCTCAGCACTCTGGTGATTCCAGTTTCCAGCCTTCAAAATGTTCTTTTACATCCTCTGAGGGTTTCTCTTTGTGCCCCTGTGTGTCTCTGTGCCCCCCTCTCTTCATAATTATCCATTTATAAAGGACTTCAGTAAGAGGATTAAGACCCACCATGGATTATGCCTTACTAAAGTAATCTAATCAAACAGACCCTTCTACAAAAGGTTCACACCCACAGGAATGGACAAATTTAAGAACATAATTTTCCACAGAAAACTCAAACTACCACAACATGTCTTCCAAAAGTTTAATTTTCATTTGAAAGCTTGGAATTTATCACTGGCAACAAAAACTTTCAGCTTTTACCTCATTCATTTTTGAGAAAATGTGAGCTAATATTTAAATTTTAAATAGCTTTGTTGAGATATCAACATAAAATAAACTGTACATATTTAAGTGTACAATTTGGCTAGTATTGGCATATTATACATCTGTGAAACTATCATAGGTGGGTAATGAACACATCCATCACTCCAAATTTTCCTCATGCTCCTTTGCATCCCTTTTTGCCCTCTTCCTTAGTGTCCAGTAAAACACTTACCCGCTTCCTGTCACTATATACGAGTTTGCATTTCCTAGAACTTTATATAAATGGTATCATACCATATGAGTTATTTTGTATGGTTCTTTCACTTAATATAATTATTTTGAGACTTATCCAAGTTATAATGTGTGTCAGGAGTTCATTCATTTTTATTGCTGAGTGGAATTCAATTGTATGAATATATCGTGGTTCATTTATGTGTTCATGTGTTGATGGGCTTTTGGTTGTATATTAGTCAGAATTCTCTAGGGAAACAGAACCAACAGGAGATATCAGTAAATATTATGAGATTTTAAAAAATTGCCTCACATAACCATCAGGGTGCACAAGTCCATATTTTGTAAGGCAAGCTGCAAGCCAAGAATTCCAATAAAAGTCCTCTATGAATTCCCCAGGAGAAGCTGGCTGTCTGAAGTAGAGATGGGAATTGTCTCTCTGAATGCAGAAATCACTTCTCCTTTTAAGGCCTTCAGTTGATTGGATGAGACATCTGTCATTGCTGAACATAGTCTCCTCAGTTGATTTAGATGTAATTAGCCTTAAATGCAATCAACTCACTGATGATTTAAGTCCAGGAAATGCTCTTGCAGTCCAATTAGTCCAGTACTTGCTCGCCCAAACAGCTGGGCGCCATTACCTGGCCAAATTGACACATTAATCTAGCCATCACAGTCCACCCCTTATCAACTTGGAAACCATATACATCACCTTAAATCATGCTTATTATAAAAAAAAACAATAACAGACATTCTATTTCTGCCTAACAATACTCAACTGTCCTACATTCAACCAGAAATGCACCAAATCCCTCCAGAATAGGGTACAAATCCTTGGATAATATTCGCTCTTAAATCTGACATCCTGTAACTTAAATACTATGCCATGGAACTAATACAATATATGCCATATAATAAGAGGATATGACAGGGAAGACAACAAAGATATTTGTTTTATGTACATATACAAACACACTCATAGCAAAACAAGGAAGAAACATTCATGGCCATTTCAGTCCTCCTTATTGTAACTGGTAATGTGGTTATAGTTCATATTTACCACTACTTTCTTCTACCACCCATTCCATGTTACCTTTACCCTCAGCCAGCAACTTAGTTGGCTGTGGTTTTTTGCCTGGTAGGATTACCCAAAATTTCATTCCTGAAGATTCTACCATTGTTAGTCCTGCCTGGATTGTGTTGTGGCAGTTTTCTATTGACCCATTCCCGCACATGATTTGCTATGAAGTGGGATACTCGATCAGAAGCAGTGCTGTGTGGACATTCAGTAAGTCCATGGATGGTGGTTTTGGCAGAAGCATTACGTGCAGAGAAGGCAAACCCATATCAGGACTATGTATCTGTTCCAGTTAGAACAAATTGCTGCCCCTTCCATGATAGAAGTAGTCAATGTAATGAACCTGAACACGTCAGGGAACGGCACCATATTAGGGGCTGAATGTGGGTCTCTGCTGCTGGCAGATTGGGCACTCAGCAGTGGCTATAGCCAAGTCAACCTCAGTGAGGGGAAACCCATGTTGCTGAGCCCATGCATAACCTCCATCTCTACCACCATGACCACTTTGTTCATGATCCTATTGAAAAATGACAGGAGGGGTTAGGGAAAAGGCTGACTGGTATCCACAAAACGGGTCATCTAATCTACTTGATTGTTAAAATCTTTCTCTGGTGAAGTCATTCTCTGGTGAGCATTCACATAGGATGCAAATATCTTCATGTTTTTTTCCCACTCAGAAAGGTCTATCCACATACCTCTTCCCCAGACCTCTTTGTCACCAATTTTCCAATCATTTTCTTTCCAAGTCCCTGACCATCCAGCCAAACCCTTGGCAACAGCCTATGAATCAGTATACAACTGCACTTCTGGCCATTTCTCCTTCTAAGCAAAACGAACAACCAGGTGCACTACTTGAAGTTCTGTCCACTGGAAGACTTTCCCTCACCACTGTCCTTCAGGGACATCCCAGAAAGGGGCTGCAGTACTGCAACTGTCCACTTTCAGGTGGTACCTGCATATAGTGCAGAACCATCTGTAAACTAGACTTGAGTTTTCTCTTCCTCAGTCAACAGATTGTAGGGAACTCCCCAAGGGGCCATAGCTATGGGCTGGGAAAGAGAAGGTAATGTGGCAAGAGTTGTGGCCATGGGCATTTGGGCCACTTCCTCATGTAACTTACTTGTGCCTTTAAGACAGCTCAAGCCCTATCTTATATATATCACTTCTGTTTTGTGATGGAGTGCTGCTGTGCATGCCCAACTTTATGGTTTGGTTGGTCAGGCAACAACCAGCTCATGATAGGCAACTCAGGTCTCATGGTAACTTGGTGGTCCGTATTTAAGCATCCGGTCTCTACTAAGGCCCAGTAGCAGGCCAAAAGCCATTTCTCAAAAGGTGAATAGTTATGTTCAAAGGATGGTAGGGCTTTGCGCCAAAATCCTAAGGGTCTGTATTGTGATTCTCCTATAGGGGCCTGCCAGATGTCATCTCTATGTGCCACTGGCACTTCGAGCACTGTTGAATGTGCTGAATCATGTGGTCCATGTGGCATTGCAACTAGCACAGAAGCCTGGGCCTATCACAGAGCCTCCTCTTGTTCCGGTCTCCACTCAAAACTAGTAGCTTTTTTGGTCACTTGGTAGATGGGCCAGAGTAGCACACCCAAATGAGGAATATGTTGTCTCCAAAATCCAAATCAGCCAAATGGGTGTTATGCCCCTGTTTCGGTTGTAGGAGGAGCCAGATGCAATATCTTATCCCTCACTTTAGAAAGGATATCTCAACATGCTCCACACGACTGGACACCTACAAATTTCACCAAGGTGGAAGGCCCCTGTATTTTTGTTGGATTTATCTCCCATCTTCTAACATGTAAATGCCTTACCAAAAGTCTAGAGTAGTTGGTACTTGTTGCTCACTAGGTCCAGTCAGCATGATGTCATCATTATAATGGACCAATGTGATGTCTTGTGGGAGAGAGAGATGATCAAGGTCCCTGTGGACAATATTATGGCATAGTTCTGGAGAGTTGAAATACCCCTGATGTAGGACAGTGAAGGTATATTATTGACTTTGCCAGCTGAAAGCAAACTTTTTCTAGTGTTCCTTACTAACAGAGATTGAGAAAAACACATTTGCAAGATCAGTAGCTGCATATCAAGTACCAGAGGATGTGCTGATTTGTTCAAGCAATGATACCATATCTGGAACAGTAACTGCAGTTGGTGCCACCACCTGGTTGTTTATGATAATCCTCCAATGTCCATCTGTTTTCTGCACAAGCCAAATAGGAGAGTTGAAAAGGAATGTGGTGGGAATCTCCACCTTGCATCTTTCAGGACTTTGATGGTGGCACTAATCTCTGCAGTCCCTCTAGGAATGTGGTATTGCTTTTGATTTACTACTTTGCTAGATAGACCCAGTTCTAGTGACTTCCACTTGGCCTTTCCTATTATATTAGCCCTCACTCCACAAGTCAGGGAACCAGTGTGGGGATTCTGCCAGTTGCTTGAGTATGTCTGTTTCAATTATGCCTTCTGGAACTGGGGAAATAACCACAGAATGGGTCCTGGGACTCATTGGACCCACTTTGAAACAGACCTGAGCTAAAGCTCCATCAGTCACCTCACCTCCATAAGCACCTACTCTGATGGTGGACCACAGTGACATTTAGGGTCTCTTGGAATTAATATCACTTCTGAGCTGGTATCTAATATTCCCTGAAATGTCTGATTGTTTCCTTTTCCCCAGTGCACACTTACCCTGTTAAAAGGCTGTAGATCTCTTTGTAAAAGGCTGGGAGAAAGATTAACAGTATAAATTCTTGGCATTATAACAGGGTCCTTCCCTAAGGGGACTCAACCTTCCCATCATTCAAGGGCCTCTGGGTCTGTGAACTGTCTCAAGTCTGGGAATTTATTAAGGGGCTGTGACTCTCTAATTCAAGTTAGACTTCTGTTCACTTGACCTAAAACTCTTCTGCTTATACAGATAATGTAGGACTGCCCATCCATTTTACTTCTAGGTGCCTCGTGATCTATTAGCCAATACCATAGGTCTCTGTGACTCATACTATTTTGTTTGCTGTTTTGAGTTTGCTGTCATTGTGACCACATCCACCTTGTCTTTGGCAATTAAGTGCTTGACTTCTGCCAACCTGGGATCCCGTCATCTCCATAGTGTTTAAGGATCCCAGTTCAGTGAAAGCCATTCCCAAGGTAATGTCTGACCTACAGAGAAGAGCAACCACAGAACTCTTCAGGGAAATGGGGTTCGTCCCACAAATTTCACATAATCCTGGTGAAAGGAGTATCCTCTGGACATTCCTGGAGTGGGTGAGCAGGTTTTACATGATAAATCCATTCTAACATTCCAGTCTCTCTAAGCTTTTGAATCCCCTCACTACAGTTTACCAGGGCAGTTCTGGCATTTTGACCTCAGGTAATGCCAGCCATCTTTTTTTTTTTTAATTATGTTTTTAATTTATTTTT
>PVKH010039952.1:0-11120 GCA_004027955.1 Chaetophractus vellerosus | reverse complement strand
TTTCTGTAACCACAGACCTGGGTAAGCTTCTTTGAAAATGCTCAAGTCCCTGCCTCCGTGCCTTCGACCACAGCAGCTTTGGTGCAAGACTGGTGGGATAAGACAGTTCAGCCTCAGCTCTACTCAGCCTGAGCAGCCTGTAAAGGCCTGCTGTGGTTGAGGAGGTAGGTCCTGGCCTCAGCCCTGCAGAGCTCTTCTTTAAAAATCATCCCAGACTCCAGTGATCTGCTGCCATCTACGTTCATGCTAGTAAACCAGTCACTGAATTCCAGAGCCTCACTACGCAGTGTGGTCCATTGACCACCATCATCATCGGAATAACTGGAAGATTATTAGAAATGTAGAATCTCAGATCCCTCTCCAGAACTATTCAGTCAAGATGTACATTTTTAATAAGATCCCTACGTAATTTGCTATGCACATGAAAGTTTGAAAAGTGCTGTTCTAATTTACTCATTCCAGGCATCTGGCACCAAGGGTTCAACCATTTGCATACTCTGAGTATTTTCTTATCTTGAAAGTCTATTTTCTTCAGAAGGGTCCTTAAGTCTGGGTCAATTGAACCCTTCTAGACCCAGAAAGAAATGAATGCTGAGGCATGGAAAAACAGGATGACCGGCGTCCAGCAATAAATACAAACTCTTTGAAATTACTGTCCTACCCAATAACATCCCCCAAATGTATATTTTGAAAATTAGATGCATGAGTCTTAATGATTGTTGGTCTTAAGCACTTTCTTTGGGTTATTAGGGAAGACCTTTTGAAAAAGTCTGCTGTAATTATGAAAGATACAAAGGTGCTGCCCTATCCATCCAATATTCTGTGGCTCTAAATGGGACACAGAAGCAATGTTGTCCCAAGAGGACTGTGGAATGAACACCAGAGAAGGTAAACTATGCAATGCTGGAAGCTACAGTGTTTTCCCATGGAACCATGGAGAGTAGGATAGGATATTTAGCTGTATTGCTAGCTCATTTTTGCCATTGCTGCTCCTTTGTTGATATTCATTTCCCCGATTCTTTCCCAGCTCTTCTTCTCTTCTAGGCCCCTGGCATTCTTCTCTAAGGTTCATTCTTGGTCATCTGCCTATCTTTATTTGTGCTCCCATTCTCCACGTGGTCTTTAGCAATCATGGCTTCAACTATGGTTTCAACACAGTTGTCTCAAGCCTCTGTTTGTAGCCTGACTAAGCTGTTCTCCACTGCCACACTGTCAACTGTATATGGGATATCCTACTTGAAGTCCCATCCTTAGCTAAAAGGGACATTACCCAAACTAACACCACATCACCTCCCTCGCACCCACAGCCTCTTTCCCACAGATTGGTCCCTTTTTTTCTGACTACCCACTCCTCTCTCCAGGTACCATAGATATTTTTCTTGCTAGGAATGGTGGTGTCATTTTGACTCTTCTAAGCTTTCACGGCCTCTACTATTTTTCCTGAAAGATGTTATTTGGTTTTATCCTTTTTCTTCTATCCTCATACTACCATGCTAATCTACCTCCTTCCCTCATCAGGCATGCATGGAATATTTTAAAAGTTTTCTTGCCAACGGCATCACTTCTTACAGATTTCCTGACCTCTAACCCTATCCTACATATGAGTCCTTATAAATCACTGGATTTGATGTTATAGGGAATTAAACTCTTCCACGCAACTCTTCAGGTCTTCCAAATTCTGGCTCCACCCACTCCATCTAACCTTATTCCACACTGCTCTCCAACACTTGATCACTATTTTCCTATTTTCCAAACTCAAGTTTCCTTACTGGCCCCTCTACCACATCATTCTGCGTAACTTTGCAAACAGTATCCCTCCTTTCTGGGATGTCCTTCCCTTCTCTAGTTTTGACCACTAGCCTCTCTAAACTTTTTCAATCATACACTTCTACTAGGAAAATATTTTTAAGAAAACACAAGCATTATATAGATGATTACTTATTTATAAATGCTATGCTTACAATAATATGTTATATACATTATCAAACATGCAAAAGTTGACTTTTTTTTTTAAAATGATGAGCTAAATGATATTAAGATATAAGTTTAACTATTCCCTTTGCTTACTTAGTGGATAGTCTTTTCCTAGGTCTGGGGGTGCACATCCCATTTTAGAAGCACTGGGCTAGACAAAATAAATCCATTCAGACCCAGAGGAAGTAGCTCTTCCTGCACTGAAGTCTTATCTACTACTCCAGCCCAAATGAAGTTCTACTTTTCTGAACTCCCAAGACATTTAAAACTAAAAGTAGTAAACCATTCATATAATATATGCCTCAACCAATAGTTTTTAGTTGATTAATTGAAGCTTACATTGAGGATGCCAGAAATTTATAGATTTTAAAATAATTCAGTATCTTAATTAAAAACATTGCTGTCTTGCCAAAATTGCTTAGGTTGGCCTCTAGTCATCTATGCAACATCCAATACAAGAAAACTCCAAGTCAGACTTCAGATTAATTTCATTCAAAGACTATTTTTTTCATTAAATACCGTATGTACAGATTCCCAGAGGTTTGACGATTAACTCTTCCAAGTTTTGGCTAATGAGACTTTTAGCATATTGTTTAATCTCTCTCAAACAGTTTTTGTTTAATTTATAAAACAGGGAATTTGTGGGCATTAAAAAAAACTAAAATGATCCATACATGTAAGATGTCATTTTTACAAGTACACTCAGTATTAATGTCATAAATATGAACTACATAAAGTATGTACATTCTGAGATTTTTGAAATGAAATAATTGATATCCCACTTTTTCTACCTTGAGCTTTCTTTCTCTTTCAGCAAATAACTACTTTTATTTTCCCAATTTTAATTTGCTCAGCTGAAAACCTAATGTCATCTACCTGTGGGGCTTAGGAGTCTGATGGATCTGCGTGTGAAAAAATTGGCTCTGCTACATTTTAGCTGAGGGATCATGGGCGTGTTACTTGAACCTTTCGGAACTTTTCTCCTATCAGCAAAATGAGGATAATATTAACTTTGTGGGACTATTATAAAGTTCAAATTATATGAGATATGTATTAAAGCACCTAGTACATGACACATACCCCTAAAACTTCCTTCCTCCTTTTTGGCTTTAAGAGAAGTTGCAATGAGATGCTCTCACAGGCAAACTGAATACTTTGCATTTTGGTTTCATTGTTGACTTTGGATTTT
Organism: Chaetophractus vellerosus; assembly: GCA_004027955.1. NCBI lineage: Eukaryota > Metazoa > Chordata > Mammalia > Cingulata > Chlamyphoridae > Chaetophractus > Chaetophractus vellerosus. The sequence goes on along the minus strand of PVKH010039952.1, from coordinate 7,957 downwards.
CCCAAACCTGAAGACCATTTACAACCATTAACGAATTTTATGTTCTAGAACAGGAGTTCTTAACCTTTTTTGTTCCACTGACCCCTTTGCCTGTCAGGTGAAAACCACAGACCCCTCACTAAGTCCACACTATACTGTGTATTATTTAATAAATATATCATACCCGCACCAACATGTCCCCACAAGAATAATGTTTTTTTGAATTTCAATTCAAGCTCATGGACCCCTGGTTATGAACCCCTGTTCTAGAAGCACCTCACAGCCATCCATAGACAAACTCAACTGGCTAGTGATTGGGTTGGGGCATGAAGCCAAAAAAGACTTTGTCCACTAATGCCTTCTAAGCAGTTAGAGCTGAGAAAGGTAAGCCAATCACCCTCTCTTCTGCTTCCCCATCTATGTTGCCGCTGGTCCCAAAGCACATGCTGTCTAAGAAAGCATCTGGGGATGGGAGACTGTGACATGTGTACACGTACTAGGGACACTTCTCAACTTTTTCCTTTTCAAGTCAATTATCCATTGAAAAAAATAAATGAATAAAAGTTTTAACAATCCCATTTATAACTCATGTCCACCATGAGCTTTGCCTAACACCTGGCTTCTAGAGTGCCCTAATTCTAGGCTCCCAGGTTTTACTCTCTATTTGTACTGCTAATTGAGGTATTGTTGTGAAAGCCCTTTGCAAAGTGTAAGGGCTATATATATATATAAATTATCCTTCTGAAGATGTTTGTGTGTTTATCCTTACTGATTTGTGATCTCTTGTTTCCCAGCAACTGTGGACTGCAAACTGCTCAGGACAGGGACAGCCTCTTTGGTGTTTCCTGACTCCTCAGTTCTCCCACTGAGGTGGCTCATCATCCCCAAAGCTCCTCTACAACAACCAGCCTGCAGTAGATGCTCCTAAGCCCTGGGGCCTGTCTGCCAAGACTCAAGACTGAAAAGAATTTTTTAAGCTTCATTACATCCTCTGTCTCATCTCCTGGCTCTCCTGCAGATTGGGCTCCTCACCTCCCAGCTTCTCTATGAATACATGCTAATTTTGATGTTAAGGTAATAAACTAAACTGAACAAAAATTTAGTGTTTGAAAAAGGGAAATATTTTAAGTAAATCTGCTTCTAAGAAAAAAGGTGGGGCATGGTGGGGCGGGAAGCCTAATTCTCCAGAATCAGGAATCAGGTTTCCTTGCTGGAAATGAGGATGGTGAGGTAATTGCATCAGGGGCTTCAGCAGGCACCCTGTGGCTTGGAAGTGTGGGAGAGAGTCTAAGATTGCTTTTTGCTGACTGGAGTTTTAGGCTTTTTAGGTGAAGTACCCTTATCACTTAGGAGATGAAACTGGCCTAGCTGTGGCTAGATATGGGTCTCTGCAGCCTTATATTTGCATTTTCTACAGTATTCTCACGTGTGTCTTGCTCATTTCACAACTTATATATTTAAACAGCATTTATGCTGAGAAATATAAGAGAGGGCAAGAAAGTATATATAAGTACATATTTCAAATTCCGGAATTTCTTCTTTCGTTCTCTCCCCACGCAAACTGCCTCACACCTAAAATTAATGTTTGAAGTTTAACAATTCTAAATTAATATTACCCAATATGGATTTTTTTTAAGTCTTTGAAAATTATCATTTTGCATCCTTCATTTTTGTCCTTTATTTTGCACACACACACAGCAAAGTATCCAGGTAATTGACTCAAGGAAGTAACCAAATAGTAGAAGCCAAGGAACCCAGGAGGTGTTTAATAAACACTTGTTGACTGATTGATGGAATATGCTGACCTAAGATCCCTTAAACAATACATTCTTTGTCAAAACAAAACACGAAGGAAAATTGTTGTGGCCACTTTTATTACCAAGCGTTCCAGCCCACTCAGGGGAGCAGGCCAGCCCCAAACTTGTCAATGGGCCCCATAGCTCAGGAGCTCAGGCTCACAAAAGAAATCCTCTGGCCTTACCGTTCACACCTGTTTTCACTCTCAGCTAGAGAGGCGGGGACTAGCCTGAACAATGCGAGACTGTTGGAGGCCCAGGCCTGATGCACATCCAGCCATAACACCACATTTGACTCCTTCCTCTGCATATTAGCATAGCTGCAACCAGCCAACAGTTTGTATGCATTGAAATAAAAATCTGAGCAGATCTCAAAGATGGAGCAAAAGCAGTGTTGTAACCAATCGACCTAAGTCTTCTGGCCCCTTTCCCCGGAGAAAAACCAAACTATGAAATGCCAAATTCCTGGTCCGCATGACCCTGTACATCTATGTCCACCAGTTTCAGTGGATCATTTCAGAGAAGAGGCCCCAATTCCATGACACCTTTATTTCTCACTGCAGCCACGTCCTCTTTTGCCTTGCAAGGCCTTTCAGCTGGACCTCGGGCAGCTTTTGGGGAAAGGGCTAAGTGTCCTCTCCCACCTTCTATCATGCCCTTGGGTTCTGTTCTCACCTGGCCTGACTTTTGACCCGGAGCTTTCTCTTGACTTTGTTCCTTGCTGACTTTGATGCTTTTTACCTCCCTGTCCTTCCATACACATCCTCGCCTCCACTGCCCACCTGCCTCCTAGAGTTGCCAGCTTTCTCTGCCTGACATGACAGTATTAACTGCTTCTTAACCTACCAGCTGAGATGAGCACCTGTACCTGAAGATATTAAAGACCCCCAAAACTATGTTGTCAACAACCGACATGCCCTGCAGTTATAATGTCTTTTCATGAATCAGAAGCTTTTATCCCTTGCAATTTTACCAACCTACTTCTATGTTGAATATATGTTTTGAAATTTTGGAAAATTAAAACAAATCAGTATGCCTTTCTTTCCACCTTCTCTTGTTTTCAATCAGAGATTGCAAGAAGAAAGGAAGAGAAAATGCATACAAGGTTGGGTCTAGTCGGTCTAGCATAAGGAAATCTCTTAAGCTCAATATATAAATCCTCTTCTCCTAATTCTTGCTTGGAATCTTGAGTACCTGATCTTGAATTGCTATGGCACTCCCCGAGCGCAAGACTGGCTCGTTCCCATGTGATATTGATTTGTTTTCACCATAGCAACAGCAAATTAAAACAACTAGCAGAGAGGAGGCAGGCAGTTAATCAGTAAAGCTGCATAACCAGTATATTTCACAAGCATATTTTCCTTCCTTTCCTCTTGTTTTTTTCTCTTATTCACTGCACTTTCAAGAATTTACTACAAAAGTCAAAGCAAAATAGTACTAAATACTTTGGGTACTACAAGGCCCATGTCTAGAATAGTCTGGTTTGCATAGCTTCCAATATATTAGACTAGATATATGGGGAAAATGCAAACAACAATGCTCTGATTTCCTTGAAAATTTTATTTGTTGGTCTCAGAATAAATATCTCTAGAAAATGTACATAAGCACAAGGTAGAGTGAAGGAGTTTGTATATATGACTATATATCTTAATACCCAGAAGCATTTGCCTACAATTTGCCTACAGTTTCATTAACACGAAGGTTTTATCCTTTTGTACTTTAAATAGCAATAGCTCTTTGTACCAAAAGAAAAACAACTTTTTTTTTTGCACAAACTTACAGTTTTCCAAAGTGCTAAGATTATGAGGAAAAATGTCATAAATATTATTTAATTCTACTAACAGAAAAATTGAGGAAGGCAATTGCTCGGGTAGTTAGGAAGGGGACAAAAAACTAACACTGGGAACTCCCGAGAACTCCAATCTGTCCTAACAAAAATTCCCTCTTAAAAGACTCCTTATTAAAATCTAAACTTCCTCCTGATCTCTATGACCCAGGTTGCCACCTGTGACATTATGTTAACTGACCGAAGCATTAAGCATTGTACTTCCCTGTTTTGGTCCATCTGGATTAGAACACGGTGGTGGTGGTAGGCTTTTTTATATATACATATATGTATAAACAGCTGTTACCATCCTTACAACCAGCCATCCAACTTGGTGGCACTGGGAATGGGGCCAAGGGGACTATCCACCGAGGTGGCAGTTCGGGGGAGGTGCTGCACCAAGGGGAAGGTAGGCCAGAAAAAAAGCTGTTCTCGTCTCCCTTCTACCTTTTGCCAGCCCAGCCAGAACCCTGCAGAAAACCTGTGTTGACCTGCCCATTCCGAGGCGGGTAGGAGAAGATCCCCTATTCATATGGGAGATCAGTTTAGGGTTTAGAAAGGACAGGCTAAAATATGAAAACATAATTCAAGACCTGCCAACTGGGAGTTAGAATGTTCCTGGCCAGGACATAAAGAAATATTCCTTTCCACGAGCCTGAATAAAAGAGCACACAGCAGAAATAGTTGGGAGATGACGTCAGAAGTTCTGGGCTAGTGTCCTGCACTTCTCCTTGAAAGTAAAAACAGTGGGTCTAGAAGAATCTACGTGGCATTGCCCTTATTTAAATGAGTGCTTCTGCTCCTCACACGACAGGATAGCTAAAGAAACTTCATCTTATTTAAAGACCATGAAAATGCCCTCTTTTTTTTTTTACCTTATTGTACCCAACACACACACACATATTACCATTTTAACAAATATCATTCCACTTAACCTTTGTCTTTTAAAGTGACAGTAATGTTTCTTGAAGAACATTCACCGCCGCCTTGGTTATTAGGCAAGGCAGATTTTTTTTTTCTTCGCGTCAGTGCTTGCTAACTATTCTAAAAATGTTACACATTTATTGTAAACACATGCTTCCAAGGCCTAACAAAAAAAGCACAGTTTCCTCATGCCTGGCAGAAATTTAAAACGGAAAGGGGCAGAAAGAATTCTTTAACAAATATATCCTTTCCTTCTACTGGGCCAAGTATGTTAAAAATAAATCTTCTCCATCATTTCTCACTGCTGGTTCTCGGCAAGAAAGTTGATATGGTTCGGCATAGTGAAAACACAGCTTTAAAAGCTAGCCTGGCCTCATTAAATTATTCTGCTGGCTGTGTGTTCTCATTAAAAATGCATAAAGATCAGATAATTGCAGTAAGCATTATTAACCCAGCTTTACTTTTGAATATAATGGTTCCACTTTTAAGCTGGAAACAAAGACTCAGACATGCCAGAAAAAGAAATGTAAACATTGAACTACAGTATCGAAAACTTGCCAGAAAGCTACCTCTTGGTAGGTTGTTAAAAATGTGCTTTTGAAACTCAATTAAAGCCATAGCTTTGTAGAACTAGGTAGGTCCCTAATTTCTAATAAATAAACATTTGTTTGACCAAACGTTCAATTGGTGATTATTTACTGTTAAGGTTTTTTTTTCCCCCACTTTCTTAATCACAAGTCAGTTTTCAAATAATAGGGTGAATGTAAACTTTATCTATTTGGGAGTAATCCATGGCAGTATGAAAAATTTCTATAGCAGGATAATAAGAATGCTTCCAAGAATTCAAGTGATTGTTTTTGAATAATAAATGGATCTAATAGATCCAGTCCTTGAATAAAAATTCAATTTTAAGCTTCGCCCCAAACAGGCAGTTTAGAATCCGGCTTTGCCATTTCTCTTTCTCAAATCAAAATGTTACGTAAAACTCCAGGGTCTCCTGCAAGTAGTACATTTGAATTAGTGGAATCCGGTTTCCCTGGCTTTCCTAAGCAACACACATGGAATGCAGCATACTGCAGCAAACTCTTTAAACATTCAAAAAAAAAAAAAAAAAAAAGGGAGGGGGATGATTCTCTTACCTTGTTTAGCTCTGTCTGTCCTTCCCATTTACAGTAACCCCAGGAAAATCTGGCAGAATCAAGTGGCCAAGGCTTCTCAACGGCATCATGAGGAAGAAATTTTCATGTAAATAGTTCTCATTCCCTGTTTATTGTACTCTGAGAGCCGCCTGCCGTATCTGGAAAATTTTGCCTTCAGATGATGAAGCAAAGACAGTCTAAACTCTGTTGCTGTAAGCTGCAGCCCTTCCTTCCGACAAATCCCTCCCAGCCGCGGCCAGCCAATCGCCAGGCAGTTCGTCAGCCCTACTCGTCTGAAACTGGCCCTAATAGGATGACTGACACAGCAACACAGCACTTGCAGTGTGTGAAAACAGTGCATCCATACTGATGAAAAAGGAATTTCCCTCTCTGAAGAAAGCAATCATAGCACCAAGACAAAGTGGCACATAATTGGCAGAGCGGAGAGAGGGGTAGCTCAAGAAAACACCCAAAGCCTGTGGCTGCGCTGTATATATTTTGAACATACAAAACTCTGAAGATTCAGAAGAAATCAAGGTTACACATGAAACTCAAGTCATTGCCCCATTTGATAAAGCAGTTTTTTTTAAAAAAAGGAAACAACAATTCAATGTCCGCCATGAATGTAATACCTTAAAAACATTTACATTTGATTTTCATTATCGAGGGAGAATGCATTAGCCCAACTGCATATTTCAAAATCAACACATGCTTACAACCCTAGCCCACACAGTTTGACTGTTTAACATCTGTTATTGCAGTGGTTAATTACTGTAGCCCATATATCTTTCATCTAAGTTTTCATACCACTGGGGTCTGCAATTAGGGAATGCTAAACAATAAAAATGATATCTATACATTACCCTTTTATGCTCTTGGCAGGCACCCAGGAGAGGATTAGGTGTGCCTGGCCCGTCTTAGATGCCATTTGATAAATGCTGTGCATAGGCCCACATTGTCATTAACGAAGAAATTACAGGAAGATGTTTACTGCTGAATACACATGGCGCGTCATCCAGAGGGCACCACCAGGTGCCACTCCACAAAGGATGTTCTAGGAGGTGCCAGGGATCCACTGGATAAAGCAGGAGAAGAGAAAAGGAAACGGTAGTAAAGGTTATTTTTTTTCCAGTCGAACAGTATTTCTTCATGCTTTGGGGAAAAAATGGTATTTGGAAAGCACAAAAGACATACATTTTCCTTCCACTAAATACAACATCTTGAATAAAAATATTAAGATGTGTGATGGTATGGTGACTTGACCGAGGTAGGAACAAAGACCCATTCACTGGAAAGGTTGTACCCAAAGCACTATTGTTTATAAGCAACTGTTCGGTGCATCTGTAATGAAGTAACAGTTGGGATGGGATGCAATGTCTTCTTTTCATTTTGCCAATTGTATTTTGAAAATATGATTCTTGTTATGATTTGTAGGCTATTTTCTGCAATAGAATATCACATTTTATTCCCCTCAATTTCTATAAAATTTGTATCCCCATATGAACCCATCATATACCATAACTTGTAGCCTTCCATCTACTATAATTGTTTGGGAAATATAAATTACTTCTGTGGTCAAACAGGTAGAAAATTATTTTAAAATATCAATATGCCTGCCAGATAATATTATACAGCATGTAAATGGATGAACATGGGCTTATGATTCTCTTACTCCCGATCTCTTGCTGTTTTGACTTTAAAACTGCCATTTCCTTACTCTCATTCCTGATACTTTAGTCATCATTAATTTATCTCCCATTTTTATCCACTGAAACTAAGTATTGCTAATTTTTCCTCCCAGCTAGTCTAGAATTCTGGCCTATTATGTGGCTAATGCAAATGCTAATAACTTGGCTTCTGGGACTCAAGCCTCCCTAGCTCCATGCTCCCCTGTTGCGAAACAGGTTTCCTAAGTCATGTAAAGTCATGTTCCTTTTGTACTTCAATATTTCTCTCTATAAAATCTGAATTATAGACTTTCAAGTTCCTTCACAATCTGGCCCCTCCCTTTGTACTCAGTTTATTTCTCCAACTGTTTTCCTACTCAGACTTTTGTTGGAGTCACGTCAGGTCTGCCTCCAGGCCCTAGCTCTTATATTCCATCCCCAGACCTTTCTCCCAAGACCTCACTTAAAGTCAGACCCAACATTTAGAGCTCAGTTCATGTCCCATTTCTTTTGTTATTTATTCCCGGTCCACACAGTCTTCTCTAATGTTCTTCTCCTTTGAAATCATTCTACATTGTTCATTGTACCAGATCATTAAAACCCTTAATAATGTAGTCTTGTCTTCTC
>PVKH010039951.1:0-11121 GCA_004027955.1 Chaetophractus vellerosus | reverse complement strand
TCTGCGTATTCTTCTCTGCTTGTCTTCTCTTCAGGCGGCACGAGGAACTGATCCTGGGACCTTCAGGAGTCAGAGAGAGGTGCTCAATCTCTTGCGCCACCTCAGCTCCCTGGTCTGCTGCATCTCTTCTTGGCTCTCTTTTTGTTACAGCATCTTGCCGTACCAGTTCTCCACGCAGGTCAGCACTCCATGCAAGTCAGCACTCCTGCGTGGGCCAGCTCTCCTCTTGGGCCAGCTCGCCTTTCAACAGGAGGCCCTGGGAAACAAACCCTGTACCTCCTATATGGTAGACAGGAGCCCAATCGCTTGAGTCACACCCATTTCCCACCAGTGGTTTTTGAGATGATCTTATATGGTATACATATGCACATCTTTTATGTTAACAGTCATGTATTTATCTGAAAAATATTGATTTTTTTCTTACAATAGTTATACAAGTTTTCCTTTTTAAATTTAATTTTGTAAAAAGCCAGGTAGCCAAGTTTAGGAAAGCCTCGGCCTGCCTCTTCTTAAACACAGTATGCTTGACAAATTTGTGGGTCATCCCTGCATAAAAAGTCAGGTTAACCTTTTCAGGAACAATCCATTATCGTATATGTAGTGTCAAAACAAGCAAAGCACATCTCTTTTTATCACCCAAGTCTGTGATTTTTGAAAACTGATAATCATTTTCTTCAGAGGCAGGACTTGAAAAGCCTATTTAGTTCATAGAACTAACTAGTTGAGACAAGTGTCTGTCTCACTCTCTCCTCTCTTCATGTGAGTGTGAATTAAACAGTTAGATTTGATGCCAGTATAGGAAGCATATACCATGAAAAGATGGACGTAGGAGGACTGAGTTTAGGATGTTTTCTTCTTTTTATGGTTGAAAATCTTAGTGTTGGGCTTTGGTATAAGCATGATAGAGACAGAGCATTAGTCTTAGATGAAGGGAGAAGGAAACAAGTTCCTCCTGCAACACATTTATATAGGAAACATCACGCACACGACCGACCATTCCTGACTCATATTTTCCTTCTTGTAATGTGCACTGCATTACAGTAAGTGATAATGTTTGTGAAAAATTTTCCTCAATATACTTGGCTCCACTCCACAAAGATCTTTCTGCCAACAACTAATCTTTTATATCAGTTTTAAAATATATATACATATATTAAGTACTGAAATTTCTAAGAACTACTCCAAAAGATGATCTATCATACTTTAATTGGGTTTTTTTTTCTTTATATATATCAAAACTAAAAATCCAGGTCAACAATCCCTCATTTGAAACCCTTGTGGTTAAATGTTTCAGAATTCAAAATTCTTGAATTTTACAAAGGAAATATTATTTACATAGCATACTGACATTCCCAGTGAGATCTAAGATAGCACTGTCTAATCAAACATGTTAATATCATGAAACGTGAATATTTATATTGCGTGAGATTGAAAAGAGACTAAATAGCCTCATGTCAGTCCAGGTCAGTCTTTGCTGCCAAAAAGGTTCCAGTCAAGACAGGTTTTGGTTTGGGAGTTTGGAAATGTGGATGAGGAGTACAGGCTTGTACTAGTAGAGTTACAAATCAGGGGATGAACTAGCTTGCAAAGAAACCTTTTTAAGTTGATAACCACTACATGAAGGAAATCAAGCAGTCTCATCCTACAATCTACAGGAAAGAAAATCTACAAAACAGGAAAGGCAGCATGGACAAACACTGAATGCCGACAGTACGAAGGCATAACATAAATGCCAACTGATAATACATAAGATGTGCTCAGGCTATAGAGTGGAAGCGCACAGATTTTGGAGCCAAACTTCATGGATTTGAATTGTGACTCCACTGCTTCCTGGTTACATGACACTGGGAAGTTATTTAACCTCTCTGTGCCTTGATTTCTTCTTCCCTAAAATAAGAAGCACACCTTCTTCATGTTACAGAATTTAAAAGAGTTAATATTTCTACAGGGCTTAGGAGAATGCCTGGCACATCTGAAGCACTATATAAGTGCTTGCTATTTTTATTAATATTGGTAAAAATTACTTTGATAGAAGCATGTCTGGGATTTTAGACAGGATGGATTTTGAAGTTCTTCTAACCTACTGAAAAACAACAACCTGCTTCATGAAAGACATAGAATTTCAAGTGCTCCTTGAAAAATATCTGTTGTAGAAGAAATGGGAACAAGTGTGCAGTATAAGAATGGCAACTGTGGAAGAAAATCTTTGCAACTAGAATGCAGACAAACAGAAAGGAAGACACCAATTAAATCTGCCTCCTATGCTGAGGCACAGAAATAAAGTAGTTAAGGGAGAACTAGTAAAATTCTGAACGAGAAAATCTAGAATTTAGGAGCTGTCCTTCTAGATGATAGAAATGATGAATTAGATGGCCAAGGCCTCACCAATCACTAAATAAACCACAACAAATTTCCTCCTAGTCCTACACAAATGGGGAGAGGTATTTAATTATTGTCAGATATTTACTCAGAACAAATAAACTTTATTTTATTATCTACTGCTGCAGGGCACGTTCTCTGGAAACAGACTGTGAGACAGAAGTTAATCAGAGAGTGCTCTTGAGAGTAAGGAAAGCAAAATCAGGCAGAGGGAGAAGTTGGGCTGTGATGCAACCATAACAGAGGCCTCAGCTAACCTCACAGGAACTCTAGAGCTAGGCTGGCCTTTGGGAGTTATATTGAGCTGAGGTAAGGACGATGGGTCTTTGTGCTACCTGTATTGACCAGTCATTTTATGCAAGCTGCAGCTACAAAGAGGGATGTAGCCTCAAGTGAGGCAGCTCTGATCAGCTGAAGGCATTTCCCAGAGAGAGCCTCAGCTGTGCACTCTCACAGCCAGTACTCCTTGCAATTGGGAAATGAGTGCCCTATGCCTGAAGGGAAATCTAGGCAGTGCATATTAGAACCCACATCAGTGGGTCCCATGTTGTGGTTCCCAGAACAGCAGCCTCAGGATTGCCAGGAAACTTGTTAGAAATTCAAATTCTCAGGCCCCATGCCAGAGCTACTGAATCAGAAACTCTGGGGGTGGGGTCCCAGCAATCTGTGTTTCAACAAGCCCACCAGATAATTCTGATGCATGCTAAGTTTGAGAACCAAAGCACTACATATAATATGTAAAATATGAAATGCACACAGAATTATTTCACTGCAGGGACAGTTATCACACTGCCTGTACCTATCACAAACTGATGCGCAATCATACTGAAAAACAAGGAAATTCAATCACTTAGAATTCAACCGTGTTCTGACTCTGGACAAGTCACAGAGCAATAGGTTTAGCCACTCAAAGGTAATTATTAATCAGTAGTAATAGTTGATATAGCACTTTCTTTGTGGCAATGATCAATGGAAAATTGAATTAATAAAACAATGAAGTTAAATTCATGGAAAAAGAAAGTCTATAAACATAAAACAACATGCTAAGGGCAAAAAAAAAATGTGAACTGAGTAAAGCAAAATGATAGGAGCTGGGCAACTCTACCCAAATCCAACTTAGTTGGTGTCAGACTCTAAAAGCAGCAGGCAAAGAAATACCACAATGAGCTCAGAAAGGAGGCAAGGAATGTACTCAAGGCAATGTATCTCCTCTTTGTAGTAAAAGGAATGTACAGAGTTGGGAAAAAGCCAAAGAAAATTCCCAAGTCGTATTAACTCTGTGTGACAACAAGGAAACAAATTACAATGACAGGACAAGGTGGGGAAAATATTTTTCTTCATGGATATCATCAACCCCAAGTATTCAAGGACACAGGAGTGATGGTGTGGTCTGTAATACATTAGGGCCTTCCAGGAAACCTTCTGAGAACATGATAAATGAAGTATCGAATGCGCCAAAGAACAGTGTCAAATTTTGATGATGTTTTCTCTAAGCCTAGTACCAGCAGTCTCAGCAATGAGAATAAAAGCTATGGCTTATGTTACTACACTGCTCTCTACTCTTCAAAGCCCTTTCACACACAGCTGGCACTGGACCCTCACAGGTGCCCTTCGAAACTGGCAAGGTGAGTTTTAGCTCATCTTGGGCAAGTCACTTAGCATTAGTAGTTTTAAATGTTCCTCAGGTGATTTTAATGTGCAGCTAAGGCGAGAAACTACTAATACTAAACTACTACAGTAACCAAATATGTGTAATCCGGCCAGGGCTCTAGCAAGTGTATAGATTTGTAAATTGACAAAATTAGAATAACATGAAAGGCCTAAGAAATAGAGAAGAAAAAGTTACTTTAAGGAAAAAGGGTAAAAAAAATGCAATAGCCAAAAACCCACAGTATTTTCATACTTAAATATTAAGATATTAAAAGTATTGGCTGGTTTACTCACCTTAAGAATGTATTAGGAGCAAGAAATCCAAAAGCAAGGCACATGTCAACTTTTATGGAAATAAAATGGTATTTCAGATTCCAAAGGTCAAACTCAGTCCCATAATTTATTTGACTTCAGAATTTTTCTATATTTAGAATTTTAAAAATTTCTTGAATTTCAGGACACTCCCCATGTGTGTAAATAAACAGTTTTATACAAAACCAGAGTTCTGATGGTGTGGCTTCTTCAAAAGGTAGTTAAATATTGATTTGCCATTGTCCTTGCAGAATGACCAAACAGAATGCTACGACAGTTTGTTGAACCAAAGCCCTAAGTGCTGCAAAACAGGTCAGCAATTAATGTCTTTGCTGAGTAGATGGTTTCTACACATCTACAAGGCAATGATTTCCATCGAATTAAAAGCAAAACAGGAGACAATCCATTCATTCACATGAAAGCTAGCTTGTCATCTGAAACTCACAGGCAACTGAACCTCCAACTCTTCTCAGACACCAAAATTTGTTTCTTTCTTCCCGCTGCCAATCTCCTTTTCACCGGGAAAAGCCCTAACTGCCCTCCCTTTTGCTATTAAATTCCATATTAGCACCTCCCAGCTGCCAAACCTCCTAGCTCTCTCCTTTGTCTACCTTTATAGTATGTGATCAAGAGCAAATGCTCCAGCCAGCTTAAAATCTTACAGCTGCACAGAATACACATGGGAAACAAAACCTTCAGGAACAGGGCATCCTTTAATGTTGAATTTAACCTTAGCCTGTTACTTAAATATATTTCTATGTACTTGTATAGAAAAATGTTTTTACTGGCTGCAAAATTCCATTTTGGCACAGCTTTAAAAGAAAAACTTATAATTCACATCCAGAAGTCACAATCTGGTGATCTCTTCTGATTCACTTAAACATATTTTAATAATCATTTTAACCTCACCTCACTTAATATTTTAGCTTCATTATCTTTAAATGTTACTTCTGTGATTTTTAAATTAAAAAGTGTTATTTAGAGAGTATTTCTTATTTATAAGCAAAATTAAAATTTGGATTTTTCTAAAAGTACTGTTCACTTTAATATAGTATTATTTTTCTCCTTCCATTCTGAGTCACTATTAAAGAGACAATTTCCTTTTAGGACAAAAAAAAATTGAATATAGAACCAAGATTTATAAATAGACTCCTACACAAAAATAAATTAAATAAACTAAATTTATAAAATAAAATAATAAATAAAATAAAATAAAAAGTAAATAAAATTAAAAAATAAAATATTTGGATATAAAAACACAGATGAGACTTCACCTGATCTTTATTTTAAGAAACATTTCCCAAACACACTTTTCTAAGTAAATGTAACTACCTCAATGCATATTTCCCAAATCAGGAGAAAAGATACCACATATGTCAGTCACACACAAAAAGTATATATTCCAAATTAGGAAACCATACATGTATATTAATGTTTTCTATTTATTGTCAAGGTTAGCCACAAATGAATAGGAAAGTATGGATATCTACCTTTAAAGACAGATGAACAATTATATAGATGGTAGGTAGGTAGGTAGGTACATAGAGAGAAAGATAGATAGACAGACAGACAAAACACACAGATATGTGCAGGAAAGAGTAATTTAAACTTTTGAATTTTTCAATCTCCATCTGATGATACAAATCTAATAGCCGACCAGTATTGCTGATTCACAGCCCAATACTGAACTTTCTTATGGAAAATCCTTTTCTGTGAGATGTGTCCGAAGACTTTCTTATTAGCAAACTGAAGAACGGCATTGTCATATCAAATATGCTCAGCTGTTTACCACATGGTGAAGTAGTGTTAGAACCATCTAAAGATGTGTCTGACATCATTAATCTATTTGACTTTTGACCCACAGATCTAAACTGTAGCTATGGTGACCAAGGCTTGACCTTACAATGCTGAGAAACTTTAAAGCTCCATAGTATTTTGGGTCACATTGTTAAGCTGGACAAAGGGGTAAGAAGTAATGTGACAGTTTCCTGGGAATTAAGGTCAGCAGGTCAATTGTGCTGAAGCTATTTGGTGTGATAAGGAAACTTGTTAAATATGTTGATCTGGGAGAATTTTAGAGTAGTATTTTGTTAAAAGTTGTAAAAAGTGCAAAAATTTCAATTCAGTAAGACTGAAAAAGTTGGAGATAAAAACATAATTAGTGTTGAACATTCAGGAACATAATATCCTTTTTATAGTTCTAATGCAATATACCATGTTTAGGGTCTAAACCTAATCCCACATAGAGATAGATAGATAGATAGATAGATAGATAGATAGATAGATAGATAGATAGATAGATAGATAGATCATTTTTTTTTAAGGTACTAGGGCCGGGGATTGAACCCAGCATCTTGTACATGGGAAGCAGGTGCTCAACCTCTTTAGCTACATCCACTTCCCACAAGTAGATAATTTTATCTGCAGATTCCTGCTTCAATGATAGATATAAAATACCCCTCCAAAATGAAATGATATATATACATTTTTTAACATGGGGCATCCTTGTGAACAAAGAATAGGTTTGCAAACAAATTCACACTATGATACTATTAAATAAGAGCTGTCTACATACACATACAATATGTATTTGAAACACCTTATTTGCTGAGGAAAGTTTCTAATCAAAAGCAATGAGCAAGTATGTGAATGTACAGCAAGGGTAACACTACGTAATGTTGGCTACTCCTACCAAATGGGAGCACCTCCAGGATTTAGATGTGCTATTGCTGCATAATTAAATGAGCACTTCACAAGGAAACTGTGAACCTCTATTTTCAAGATTTTCTAATTACGACCATAGGCCAGATTAACCTTTTCCACAAAAAGGCATGTTCTGAGGCACTGGTTTATAGATAATTATCCTGAGACCATGATTATTTTTCTGCTAACTCAAGAGAAGCAAATGATCTGGTGCAGGGGTGGATCTCTGCCAAAAAAAAAAAATAGTAAATAATGGTATTTTCCATAAAAGCAAAGCAGACTATAATAATCCCCCAATGAACGGAATGTTAAAATGTACATTCTAATGAACTATTACAAACAATTCACAATATTTGCCATTATTTTTGTAAATAATAAAATAAATCTTACTCTAAAGAACCTCTGGCAGAAGTCATCATAATTTGAAAGTATTTTATCTTGTATTTAAAAAGTGGAAGTAGATCAAATTAGATAGATAGATATAGATAGACCAAATTTTACCAGATATCACATTGAAAAGAACACTAAATTTTCCTTCTTTATTTTTCACTTGGAAGTTTGGAGAATCTCAGAAAAATGAGTGCTCACCACTTGAAGCTTTATTTTCTTATCTTTCACCTAAGTATCTATCAAGAAGAGTATGCCAGTGATTTTTTAGAGATATTAGGAGTCTTTAGTAGATGTGAAGGAGACTTCAGTATGGCAAAAGATTTGAAGGCTTGAAAAAAGAAAATCTAAGTGTGGGTCACTATAAATGTCACAGGGAGGTGAATGCTTCAAAACAAACCACACTATGGCACTAAAGCTGTAGTAGAATCAGTCACAAGTAGTAAAGAATATACAGCACTTGAAATCTTTTGATCTGCCTAAATATGGACTAAAGGAAAATAAATCTTAGGCTCAAAACTTGGTAGCACCTAAGTGGATAAATACCTTGTTCAACCCTCCCAAACCAAGAATAAGTTATCAGAAGGCTGAAAGTCTGCCATAAATAAGAAACAAAGGGGCAGGAGAGAGGGCAAAGGGTAAGAATTGTGGGTGATATTCAGAGCGCCTAAGTCAAAGCAAAGAAACAATTTCATATACTTCTCTAATACAATATATTTTAAAATCTGATCAGTTTTAAGAATGGCTAAATATCTACCATTAAAAAAATGCAAGGCCCAAATAGTTTTATAATAGAAATTTTCTATCAAATCTCCAAGACACATTTCATTCCCATGTTACATTACTGCTTCAGTAACTTGTCTTGAAACATACTTAGTCATACTATATTGTCATTTTAATATATTCACTTCTGGGTTTAATTTTTTAATATTTTATTTAGGATATCTGTATGAATGTTCCTAATAAAGACTGGCCTAGAGTTTTCACCGATATGTGTGCTATCTTTGTCTGGTTTAATTTCAGCTTTTTTTGGCTATTTTTGAAAAACTGGTGTATATTAAATTTAGCTATGATAGTGGTAGAAATAAAAAGTATCAAACCAGTGAATTCATAGGAAACACGGAACAGAAAAACTAGGAAGACACTATAGAGTGTGCATTTCTGTAATCATAAGTGTGAGGTGAGACATAATCAAATGATCACAAAGAAGTCAAAATGCAAACTATAATGAAAGCTAGAGGAGCCTTCATTACAGTTTGCATTTTGAGGATGTATAGAGGTGGTGAGGAGCTGATTGTGGTCAGGGAGGTCAGGGCAGGTTTTAGGCAAGAATTGATGCCTGAGCTAAAATCTGAAGAATGGAGAGGATTTAACTAGATAAAGAAAGAAAGAGTAATCCTGAAAGAGGGCACCTTATGTGCAAAAGGCCATGGGGGAAACAAAGTCTGGCAAAGGCCTCTTGAAGATGTATAAGAACCACAGAAATGCCATGCAGATTCTAAAAATCGCTTTATTTCTTCAGTTAGTCTGCATACTTCACTTGATTTCTAATCATTTCATTATAGCAAATTCTCACCAGTCAAATATGTAAACTGAGATCAGCTATTAGAAAAGAACCAATATTTTTTTCTATTCTATTACTAAGAATAAAAAGGCGTATATTCAGATAGATGCAGGCAAAATACGATTCAACCCTTTGTTTCTAGAACTTACAAAAAGTTGGATAAGCCTAAAAATATTCAATTCTAAACATAAATAAGTTCAATATAAATTGCTCAAAATCACAAAATATGAGTAAGTAAATTATAATTAATGTAATGTATGAAAGGGAACATAGACTCCTGGTATTGTCTTATGAAAAATAATATAATATTTTTAGATTTACATTTTAGTACCCTTACTAAGTCTCTTTATAATTAATAACCCCCTGCTGAGTTCAAACAGTATAAAAATAAATTTACTGGTATTAATATTAATAATATAATAGTTATTTAATTTTTAGGATCTTCATCTGTATATTTACATATAATGTTTCTCCAGAAAATGTAATTGTTTACTTAATAAAGCACAAGGAGATTCTTTGGCAGTTTCCTGGAAAAAGAAACTGGTTTTTATGTCTCCCTTGAAAGGAAATTGAATCGAAAATCCTGCATTTAAATAACACTGAGGAAGTGACACCAATGGACTGGGCCTAGGAAATTCAAAGTTAAGTTAAAGCTGGCACTCCATCCTTAAAACAGGCTATTGTCCTGTGCTCCCCACCAACCCCGCAAATTTAATTAAATCTAAGTTCTGACCAGTTGATATAAGTGGTTCAGAAAACTCCTTACAGGAATTTTATCCTTTAGATGGACTTTCGTGCTCTACTTCCTCTCACCGGGACACAAAGAGTCTATGCACATTTTCTTCTCTCTTTAGAAGAAAAAAAGAAAAAAAAAAAAAAAAGATTTCAGTGTAAAGGAAATTTTTTATCTCAAGTATTTTCTGCTTTGCCAAACCCAATCAAATAAAACAGTTCTTCCAGTCTCACTGGTCAGACAATCCAGGCTGAAGTTTCATCAAAAGCTACTCTTTTGCTATATTAAACTTAAATCTTTTATATATTCCTCAAAATAGGCATGCTTTTTTCTCCAATCAACTTTGCTTTCTAATCATTAAAAGAGACTATGTAACATGAGAATTCAATTAAAACTCATACATTAATACATTTCCCAAAATTATTCTTACCACTTTAGTTTGTAAAGTATTGAGTAGTGGCATAATATTAAAGTTTAAAATATTTTCAAAATAGCTAAGAAAAATTAACTTCTATGTATCACTAACAAAAAAGTCTAAAAAATTTTATGGCAGCTATTCCTCACAGGAAAACCTCACCCATAAAACAATTGGTTTTAACTCTATAATAGTTTACATTTCATTCTGTTAAAAAAGCTTTCCTTTACCAACAATTTAAACTGATCTTCAGCAGCCAGAATTTTTATAAGTCGAAGATCATTTCTGAAATGATATGTTGCTTTATTTAAAATGAAACTGTGTAAAAGAAGAAAAATGGAGTGTATTTTAAAATAAATATCTATTAATTATCCTTTGAATATGTATTTTATGGAGGGGGCAGTGGGTTTTATAAAGTATAGAGAAGACCTAGAGTTTCTATACTCTAAAAAAAAAATATGTAGATAATAAAATCAGAGGAAGGAAGGTAAATAGATAACAGTACCTTATATGGAAATGTCATCATTTTAATCAAAGACAGAACATACTGTATCATGTGATAACTAAGGCCCCCAAAGTAAATTACACATCTAAATATGAGGGGAAAGTACGCAAATCATCACACTGTAGACAGATTAGCCATTTTGCAAGAACTTTCCCTGAAATAAGGTATCCTAGATGGTGACTAGAACTCAATTTGGAATGAGGTTAGATAACACTGTGCCAGCAGGAAACTGCATCCACAAAACAAAACTTCTACTAAAGAATTTGTAATCTTGGCTGTATCTGGTTAATGAAAATGCAAGTCAGTTTTTCTGTTTGGATTGCGGTGGTCCCCAGTGGGGACCTCTTCTCTGTGGGGTGGTCCTCCCTATGTTTATCAAAGAAAGGGAGAAAGATCAGCAAAGAGGAGTATCAGACCACTGTTAACAAGAACTTTCCAAAGGTGGAAGAGACATTGTAATCACCTGGGAGCTT
>PVKH010039950.1:0-11122 GCA_004027955.1 Chaetophractus vellerosus | reverse complement strand
AGCCAGCCGTGAATGGAAGCAGAAGCCGCCCACAAACGGGGAAAGCCGCGCCTGCGCAGGGACCAGTCTCGGCGCGTCGCCGCAGCCGGGGGGAAGGGGAGATATGTAATAAAATAAATAAGTCTTGGGGCCGGCTCGATAGCCCAGTGGATAGGGCGTCGGCATACCACATGGGAGGCCCCGGGTTCGATTCCCAGGGACCTCTCCTAGCGGGCAGACCGCCTTGAGAATGGCAAGCCGCCATGGGCAGGCCGGAGCCGCCGTGGGCAGGGCAAGAAGCTGCCACGGACATGGCAAGAGCCGCCACGGGCAGGGCAGGTCGCCCGCGGATGGAGCGCAGCCAGCCACCCGCGAACTGAAAAGCCGGCCATGAACAGATGCAGAGACCGCCCACAAGCGGGGAAAGCCGCGCCTGTGCAGTGTCCAATCTCGGCGTGTTGCCGCAGCGGGGGGAAGGGGAGATATGTAATAAAATAAATAAATCTTTAAAAAAAATAAATAATAAATAAATAAATAAATAAGTCTTTAAAAAAAAAAAGAAAGATATATCTTCTCTTCTAACCTACCATCTTTTGTGCCCATCTCTTAGTCTTAAGCTTCTGTGGCTTTTCACTTCACTGTCCTTTATAAGAATCACCTCACGCCCTCCTTGATTAAAATATAGCAATCTCATATTTCAAAATAAGATTTAAAATCATCTCCCTAAGGTATTTCTGTTGCTTTGCTTAGTCTTTTCTAGTATTTATATGCGCTCCCTATTTTAGATGTAATGTATTTTTAAAAAATGATAAAAAGCAATTGATTTGCCTTTTTGATTGATTTGAATCATTTATACCATGAGACACCCGATTTAAATAATTCAATTTCATTCATTGCTAAACAAATTATTAAACAAACAGATTGAATACCAATTATAAGTACCATACTAGGATTTGGTTTCAACAAAATCCTGCCCTTGAAAAGCTTTCAGGGCTTATTCATTCTACAACTATAAGTGCCAGCCACACTACTAAGTATTTAGGATATTAGATGGGGGACATTTGCCTTTAAGGAGTTCACACAGATGTATATTTGTGTAAAAATAAACTATAATTCATAACAAATGCAACATCAGAGCCTGAATTGACTTCTGTCCAGAAAAGGGAGAGATTAGTGGAGCAATTGGTAAAGTTTGAATAAGGCCAGTAGATTAGTTAAGTTTTATATCAATGTTAATTTCCAGATTGAGATATAGGGTATAAACAATAGAGGAAGTTGAGTGAATGTTAATTAGGACCTTTCTGTAGCATTTTTGCAAGATATTATAAGTCTCAAATTATTTCATATAAAAAGTTTTTAAAAGTGAAGTAAAATATTCACTGTGAATGGACACAGAAATCTCCATCTAGATAGTCAAGGAATATTCCCCTTCAGAATAGGACTTAGTGCTCAACTGCAAGGAGTATGGTCAGAGATAATCCCTAGTTGTCATATCCTTCTGGATGTGTCTGAGGTGCAAAGACCATCTAACCTGAGGTCACAACCCTTCCCAGGTCAGCCATATCTGGTGACTGAGAAAGCAGTGGTACAAAGAACTCCTTGGCAAAGCTATGTTGAGCTTTCACCAGAGTTTGTCTTCCTTTTCAGCCCATTCATTTCCCCACCTTACTTCCCAGGTATGGATCCTTAAAAACATGTTGGACCCCAACTATATCTCAATGTCTGTTTCCAGAGACCCGCAACTGTTATTATGTTAGAGGACTCTGGGAACATAGAAGACAGAGCAATTATAATGCAGTTACTTGTGCTATAAGATGACTCATGCATTCCTCAACTGTACTATGCTCTGCAAAACTGCACAATAAAGGCCACAGGGCTTATGGGGAAAATGAGTTTAGGGGCACAACACAGTAAAAATCTTGTCACTGCCACATATTAAAAATATAGTAACCTAAAGTAGACTTACTATTACTCTACTATAGATTTATTGTTATTCTAGCAATGGAAGAACTTTTATCATTGATGTGGAGGCCGTGGCCACCAGAGGTTCTGGGGGAAGGGAGAAGGAAAAATAGGTGTAGTATGGGGGCATTTTCGGGACATTGGAATTGTCCTACATGACTTTGCAATGATGGATACAGGCCACTATATATTTTGTCATAACTTACAACACTGTGTGGAACAGAATGTAAACTGTAAACTATAATCCATGGTTAGTGGCAGTGCTTCAATATGTGTTCATCAAATTGTAACAAATCTACCACACTAATGAAGGATGTTGTTAATGTGGGAAAGTGTGGATGGGGTAGGGGGTGGGGCATATGAGACCCCCCTATATTTTTTATGTAACATTTATGTAATCTAAACTCTCTTTTTAAAAATTTTTAAAAATATATTAAAATGGTAACCTAATAAAATGGTATTAGAGTTTATAAATGAGAAATGATTTTTAAAATACTAAATATTGCAATAAATATAGTCTTGGCCTGAAAAAGACCTGAGAATTGCTTGTGGAAATGGGTGCTGCAGGGTTGCAGCTTGTGAGTTCTTGGAAGTGGTGGAAGAAGGTTTATCTATATCTACATGGAAATCATATGGATGTGTTTGGTATGGCTCATGACACACTCAAAGAACTGAGGTAGTTGGTAAATTTTAAGATGTGTGTGTGTGTGTATGTGTGTGTGTGTGTGTGATCTGTGTATTCCTATGCCATTGGCTAAATTGGGTGTAGTTTTCTGCATTCACCTAAGAAATCATGCATTAAAAAAAACCACAAAATTTGTGTAATGCTCAAATTGTTCCCTAATATAACAATCACATTAGAACAAATTTGTATTTTAAAATAGGTGTTAAAAGGGAATTGACTGCATAGGACAATAAAAGCACTCTTCAATGAATATTTGATGTCTGGCAAAGAAAAGTAAATGGGGAAAATGTTCTGACTTTTCTGAGGAGGGAGGCATTATATATCAAGACCCCAAAATGGTATTATTTGTGGCAACTTGCTGGCTAAGATTTCACAATTAGGACATCGTGTTAGTTATTATAAGGTGAGAGAATAGGAAGTGATGGGTGTATGGAGGGATTTCACAGAAGACATTTATGAATTTAAAACATTGCTATTAAGGGAAAGAAAACATTTTTTCAGGTAGAAAGATAAGTTATTTTGGATCATCACTTACTTAACCCTGTAGGCCAAGAGCAAATTGCATGTGCTCATTTGTGGTAGACAGTCGCTTGCTAACTTGCATCCAAACATCACGCCTAGTGTGAATAAGTTCCCCAAAGTGATAGGAAACAACTCTGCTTCCCACTGAAGATGCTGAAAGGGGGTAGTTAGGGTATTTTCCCAATTTCTGGCAGATAAAATGTGGACACAGATCAGAGGCTCCCAACAAGGTACTTGAACCTGGAGGAAGGGATACATGGGGGCAGGGGCAGTTAGAGTTTTGTTCAGGACACTTTTAAATAAGTGATAAGCTTTTACACTTAAGCTATTCAGAGTTTATTTCTCCTATTTTTACCCAAGAACCCTAACCAATTAAAAAATCCAAAGGGGGCCGGCTCGATAGCCCAGTGGATAGGGCGCTGGCATACCACATGGGAGGCCCTGGGTTCGATTCCCGGGGACCTCTCCTAGTGGGCAGACCGCCTTGAGAATGGCAAGCCGCCATGGGCGGGCCGGAGCTGCCGTGGGCAGGGCAAGAAGCTTCCACGGACATGGCAAAAGCCGCCACGGGCAGGGCAGGTCGCCCGCGGATGGAGCGCAGCCAGCCACCCGCGAACTGAAAGCCGGCTGTGAACGGACGCAGAGACCGCCCACAAGCGGGGAAAGCCGCGCCTGCACAGTGACCACTCTCGGCGTGTTGCCACAGCGGGGGGAAGGGGAGATATGTAATAAAATAAATAAATCTTTAAAAAAAAAATCCAAAGGTAGTAGGAGTGGGCTTCTGTTTTTAATTATATCAGGCCAAAGTGCCCCTGAACAGCTAGAAAATTTCTGAACAGATTTCAAAATGCAACTTTTAAAGGCATCTGATCTCTGTGGAAACTATGAGCATGGGGTGAACACAAACCGAACACATCTATGTAACCACCACCCAGAACATGAAGCAGAGCATTTCCAGCAGCTCAGAAATTCCCGTCATGTGTCCTTCTAGTCACTTCCCTTGCAAAGAAAAGTACTTCCAGTACTTTTTTTTTTTCTTTTGGGGATCGAACCCAGGTCCCTCCATATGGGAGATGGACAGCCAACAATTTGAGCCACATCCATCCCCTCCTATACCTTTTAAAAGTAATTTAATGGTCCTGGAATATTAGAGGGAAATGCTGACTTTGAATGGGTTTCCTGATTAAACTGGGAATGAGAGGATCCAAGGGTACCAGAGATCAAAAAGGTACACTTAATAATCAATGATCAAAAGGCAAAAAGAGCAGCAGGGCAGGCACAGAAAATAGAGTGAGTTGACTCAGAGGGACCTTTGGCTAGGTGGCTTGACCAACCATGAGGTCCTTAGGACTGAAATGGGTGGTTAAGTTCAGAAGAAACCACAATAAAGTCAGGGACCTTCATAAAAGGTTGGTTTGTTGTAGTTGTTATTGTTGTATTTACCTGAGTCAGTTCATAGACCAAGGGCCCTTAAATGACAGGCAGGTTGAGGGAGAATTTTGGAATATCAACAACATACTGAAAATGTGGACCTTTGGTGAATCTTTGTTCTATCTTTGCTATTGAACAAGATTTCTTTACACTCAGGAAAGGGAGAGACACAGACAGGGATTGTTAGATGTGGCTCTAACACTCTGATCCTTGTTGAGACTTATGGAGATCAGCTGACAGATGGAAATTTTACTTGTTAATCTCCTTCTGGAACCCCAAATCTATCCTAGGTAATTGTTCCAGTTTCAATTTCCCTTTAATTGCTGAGTACACAGCTGGAGTACACTTTAAAATTTTGGCCAAGAAAATATGAGTGGAACCATTACATTCTATTTCAAGACTTGATACATAAAAACCTCTTTGATAATCCTCTACTCTATCTTTTTCCAAATTTTAGCTGAATTGGAGAGGGTCAGGAGAGCAGAGTAACAAAAAGGAAGAAACCCTCATCATAAGATCTCAGAGACAACAGCCACCTGACTAGGAATACCCACAATGGAGTGTGACATGAGCGAGAAATAAGTACTTACTAAGTATAGCTGTAAGATTTTAGCATTTGTTTCTTATAGTTAAGTGAAGTCTTTCACTTTCTCTTTCCCTAAATAATGCAAAAGCAATTCCACAATCATGTAGAAATAAACACAGATTAGTATCACCATTTTGCTGTAAAAATCAAGTATTACACAATTATATCCTTTAATTTTCCACTTTGGCTAGAGCAGAAGAAGGATATATGCTAGAGATTGAGCATAGGAAATCAGAAATTTAATCAAGTGCAACTGTTGTTCTAGGTTACACATATGAGCTGTGATTGGAACCCAGATGCTCTGACTCCACACCTCCAGCTCTCATTCACTCAATAACCTGAAGAACAAATGGATTTTTCAGTTCAGACAAATGTAATCCAATTTTAAGAATCAGATTGATTGACACCTAATATATACAAAGATTGTCCTCCTCAATGACTTGAATTCTTTTAAAGGAAGAGAAGAGATTTGCTCAGTTAAAGATGGAAGGAATCACACTATCTCCCAGAGGGCTTTCTGTAAAAACTTCTAATGAGACGTGCCAATAACAATAATGATAATTTATACTATGTTTAAAAATTTAAAAATTGTTTCCATTTATATTGTCTATTGTGAGGTAGACATAAAATTAGTGACTAAGAATAAAATTTGATGTGGATAAAATGCAGGAATGTGTGTAGTATAAGATGTAATCCCAAGTGACTATCTAGACTTCTGAAGAAATGTGTTCCCAGAAAGTCGTTTAAGTTAATTTTCTAGGAAAGCAATAGATATTATATTATGCCATATTTTATATTATATTTATGTATTTAAATTACTAAAGGTGAAATTTTATTTCAAAAGAGTTCTCTGATCAAATGTAGAAACCTGGTCTAATATGTAAATAATAACTAATAGGAAATATATAAATTAGATCCCCTGGGATACTTCGTAGAGGCATTCAGAAAATGGATAATAAGGAAGAAGATGTGCTTCTAACATTGGGCATACTTGAGCAATAGAGTTATTTGTCAAAATGTACTGTCCCAAATTGTTTGATAAACTAAAATATCTAGTTTAAAGAAAGAGACTATCTTTATGTAAAGTAAATATTATCAAGATAATTTGATGTCTAAATAGAGATTTCCTGTTTATATATGCAACCTGCTCCTGAAATTTCACCAAAGCAAATTCCCACTGTGTTTTTTTCTCAACAAATTCATAAGTACAGTTTTCATTAATGCCAATAAATAAACCCTGGTGCAGTATATTAATCCAATCACCAGACATTTCACTGTAGTGGAAGAATTCCAGAATCACTGCATTTAGTGGTTCAATCATATGAGATAGCAAAGAAAGACTAAACAAAAACCTCAAAATGATTATATCAACACTATTTTAAGCTATTATTTAACTATTTAATTCTCATTCCAGAATTCCAAATCAGTTTCAAGTTTTACAGGTACCCTAACATCTACTTAAGAATCACATAAGAAAGAAACAGATTTAGAAAGAGAAAGCTGACGGTCTGCTGATCCATTTCATTACACAAGATAAAACAAACTGCAAAAAGATAAACTGCTATTCTAGTAGTTTTGGGGGGTTGGTTGATTTTTCTAAATTAATTTTTTATTATAAACACCCTATACCCTACCCAGCCAAAACTGCCCCCTAACTCCTCCCCCATTAGCTGTATGATAGATTGGGTTATGTACCCCAATAAAAGATCCCTGTGGTTGTGAATCCATTTGTAAACATTTTACAAATGTTCATCAACATTTTGAAGATGTAATTATTAGTAAAAGTGTGGCCAAACTGAATCAGCGTGGGCATTAATCCATATTATTTGAAGACCTTATAAAGAAAAGGTCAAAGGGAGGAGCCAGAAACCAAATGACAGCAGAAACCAGAAGAGCAGGCACAAGGAGAGAGATGCCACGTGACAGGAAGCAGAGATACCTGCCAAGAAATCCCAAGGATTGTATCAAGCCAGCACCAGAAAGTTATAGACTTCAGGTCGAAAGCAAATCTTGCTGATGCTTTGTGGACTCCTAGCCTCTGAAACCATGAGACAGTAAATTCCTGTTATTCAGCCAACCAGTGTGTAGTACTTCTCATAGCAGCCCTGGCAAACTAAGATACTCTGGTAGCCTTTAATATAATTTCCATTTTTGTGAGTTTGAATATTTGTTTCATGAGATATCTCATATAAGTGACTTCATACAATAGTTGTCCTTATATGTCTTATTTCACTCAGCCTAGTGTCTCCAAGGTTTATCCATGTTGCAGTATGGCTCAGAACTTCACTCCATCCTACAGCGAAATAATATTCCATTATGTGCATGTACCACATTTTATTTATGCTCATTCATTTTTCAGTGGATGCTTGTTGTTTCCACATTTTGGCTATTGTGAACAATGCTGCAATGAACATCGGTATACAAGTATCTGAGTTCCTGTTTACACTTTCTTTAGGTATATAATTAGGCTTGGAACTGTGGGGTCATATGATAATTCTGTATTTTATTTTTTGAGAAACTACCATATTGCTTTCCACAGTGGCTAAACCATTCTACATTTCCACCAAAAATGCACTGGAGTTCCAATTTCCCTGCATTTTCTCCAACAATTATTTTCAATTTTAAAAATAATAGCCATTTTTTTAGTGTGAAGTGGTATATCACTATGGCTTAGATTTGCAATTTCCTAATAACCAATGATGTTGAACATCTTTCATATGCTTTTTGTACACTTGCCTATCCTCTTTGGAAAATGTTCAAAACCTTTTCCCATTTGTTAATTAGGTTGTCTTTTTGTTGTTGCATTTTATAGTTGTATTTTGTTCTTTATATATTCTGGATACTAAATGCTTATCAGATATATGTTTTTCAATTATTTTCTCCCATTCTGTAGGATGTCTTTTCCTTTAAAATATCATTTGGTGCACAAAAGTTTTTAATTTTGATGAAATTGAATTGATCTTTTTGTTGCTTGTGCTCTTGGTGTCATACCTGAAAATCCATAGTAAATCCCAATTAGTGAATATTTGCCTCTTTGTGATCTTTTAAGAATATTATGATTATAGTTTTTATGTTTAGGTCCTTGATCCATATTGATATAATTTTTTATGTGGTATGAGATAGGATTCCAACTTCATTCTTTTACATGTCAATATACAGTTTTCCCAATACCATTTATTGAACAGGCTATTCTTTCTCAGTTGCATGTACCTTGCACCTTTATTGAAAATCAATTGGCCATAGATGTGTGAGTCTATATATGGACTTTAAATATATTCAATTGATCTATTTGTCTATCTTTATGCAGTATCTCACTGTTTTCATTACTGTATCTTTGTAGTACATTTTGAAATTGGGAAGTATGACCCCTACAATTTTGTTCTTTTTCAAAATTGTTTTGACCATTTGGGACACCTTGTAGTTCCATATGATTTTGAGGATTGGCTTTTCCATTTTCTATAATAAAAAAGCTGCTTGAATTTTGACAGAAATTGCATTGAATCTGTAGATTGCTTTGGGCAGTATTGACATCATAACAATATTAAGTCTTATAATCCATAAACATAAGATGATTTGCTATTTATTTATTTATTTATTTATTTTCTTTAAGCAGTGTTTTGTGGTTTTCATTTTACAAGTCTTTCATATTCTTAGGTAAATTTATTCCTAGATATTTCATTCTTTTAGGTGCTATTAGAAATGGAATTGTATTCTTAATTTCATCATCAGGTAGTTCATTGCTGGTGTATAGAAACACAATTGATTTTTGTATGTTGATTTTGTACCCTGCCACTTTGCTGAATTCATTGTTTAGAGTATTAGTTTTCTTCTGTATTCCTGTGAGTTTTCTATATATAAGATCATGACATCTGCAAATAGAGTTTTAATTCTCCCTTTCCATTTTGGATACCTTTTATTTATTTTTCTTGCCTAATTGCACTGGTTAGAACTACTAGTACAATATTGTATAACAGCAGTGAAAGTAGGCACCCTATCTTGTTTCTGATCTTAGAGAAAAGCTTTCAGTCTTTCATTGTTAAATGTGATGTTCCCTATGGGTTTTTCATAAGTGACTTTTATCAAGTTGAGAAAGTTTACTTCTATTTCCATTTTCTCAGTATCTTATCAAGAAAGAGTGCTGAATTTTATCAAATGCCTTTTCTGCATTGATTGAGATAATCAGGTGTGTTTTTTTCTCCTTTGTTCTACCACTGTGGTGTGTTATACTGATTTTTGCATGTTGAACCATGCTTGCATTCCTGAGATAAATCCTATTGGCCATAGTGTATAATATTTTTAATATGCTGTTGGATTTTGTTTGCTAGTATATTGTGAAGGATTTTGCATCCATATTCTTAATGGAAATTTATCTTAGTTTTCTTTTCTTGTGATGTCTTTATCAGACTTTGGTATCAGAGTAATGCTGGCTTCATAGAATGAATTAGGAAATTTCCCTCCTCTTGAATTTTATGAAAGAGTTTGAGAAGCTTAGTGTTAATATTCTCTAAATGTTTGGTAGAATTCTCCAATGAAGCCACCTGATCCTGGAATTTTCATTGGTGGAGGTTTTTAAATATTGATACAACCTTTGCAATTTTTGATAGGCCTGTGAAGTTTACTGTTTCTTCTTGAATCAGTTAATGTAATTTGTACCTAGAAATTTTTCCATTTTGTCTAGATTATCTCATTTATTGGTGTACAATTGTTCAGTGTTCTCATACAATCCTTTTTATTTCATTAAGTTAAGTAGTGATGTTACCATATTCTTCTCTGATTTTATTTATTTACATCTTTTCTGGGCTTTTTTTGTCAATCTAGCTAAAAGTTTGTAAATTTTATTGGGCTTTTAAAAGAATCAACTTTTCATTTTTCCAATTCCTTCAATTGTTCTTATAGTCTTGATTTCTCCACTCTAATCGTAATAATTTCCTTCCATCTTCTTACTCTTCTTTCAGTCCTTTACGATGTGAAGTTAAATTAGTGATTTGACAACTTTTATGTTTTTAAATGTAAGCATTGATAGCTATAAATTTCCCTTTGAGCAATGACTTCACTGCACCCCATAAGTTATAGAATATTGTATTTTCATTCATCTCTAACTATTTTCTAATTTTCATTCATATTTATTCTTTAACCCAGTTGGTAAGAGTGTGCTATTTAATTTTCACAAAGTTGTAAATTTTCCAGTTGTCTTTCTGTTGTTTATTTATAGATTCATTCCATTGTGGTCAGAGAAGTTACTTTGTATAATTTCAATATTTTTACAAATTTTTGAGATGTCTCTTGTGCCCTAACATATGGTCTATCATGAAGTATGATCCATGTGCACTTGAAAGGAATGTGCATTCTGCTATTGTTGTGTGAAGTGTTCTCTCTCTGTCTCTCTCTCTCTCTCTCTGTCTCTCTCTCTCTCTATATATATATATACATATATATGTATACACAGACATATATGTTAGATAAGTTGGTTTATGATATTGTTCAAGCCTTTTATTTCCTTGCTGATCTCCTGTCTAGATAATCTATTATTGAAAGTGGTGTCTTGTATTCTGCATCTATTACTGTAGAACTATATTTCTTCCTTCAGTTTTCTCAAAGTTTGCCTCAAATGTTTTGGGATCCTGTTCTTAGGTATATATATGTCTATAATTGGTACATCTTCTTATCAAATTGACCCTATTTATGAATATATCATTTCCTTCCTTGTCTCTTGCAGTAACTTTTTACTTCAAGTCTATTTTGTCTAAAATTAGTGTAGCCGGGCCGGCTAGATAGCTCAGTGGATAAAGAGCTCGCTGGGAAACCACATGGGAGGCCCTGGGTTCGGTTCCCGGGGACCTCTCCTAGCGGGCAGACCGCCTTGAGAATGGCAAGCCGCCATGGGCGGGCCGGAGCCGCCGTGGGCAGGGCAAAAAGCTGCCACGGACAGGCAAAAGCCGCCACGGGCAGGGCAGGTC
>PVKH010039949.1:0-11127 GCA_004027955.1 Chaetophractus vellerosus | reverse complement strand
AAAATTCCCTTTTTATCCTGTATTCCGGAATCATATTATGCAATGTCATCTGGAAGAACCCGAAATTTTCATATCTATTACCTTTTCACGTGGTGCTCTCCCAGCCTGGTATGGACTTATCCTGTCATCTGCCTGTAGAAATTTCACCCACCATAGAAATGACAGGGACAACCACAGCCAAAGGAAACTCACCTCCCTTCATGCTTCCCGGACACTTTGCCGTTTTGCCACAGTAATTATATATTTTGGGGAATGTTATAAAATTTCTGAACTTGCCTTTGCCTCTCATATTTAAATATAGGCTGTTTGAGGGTGTGGGAGCCCAGAGACTGGAATTCGCCCACCCCGCTCCCCCCAATGAAACACAGCCTGAAGCATGTAGCTGCCAGGTATAAGATGGATACTTACTAATATAAAGTAACAGGGGGTGGATGTGGCTCAAATAGTTGGGCGTCCCTCTCCCAAATGGAGGGACCTGGGTTCGATCCCTGGGACCTCCCGGTTAAAAAAAAAAATAAAGCAACAGACCTCCAGACCTCCCCCAAGGAAAGAAGGTACAAATGGTCCTACAAACTTTAATCTCCTTAAGACTGTATACTCCCTTCCTGTGATAACATCACCAAACATCCCATTTGCGCATCTCATGTAACTTGGAGAAACTCTGTTCTCATACCATATGGAATGTCTTTGTCTTGACACCCCTTATATCCCCCCTCCTTTTCCCATTTCTTTGCGGAGTGCTAACTTCATACTTTGATCAACTGATATCGAAGTCAATTCTGTTCATAAGTCCCGATAAAGCTCATGTCTAACCATTTGTATAGCACGTTCTTTGGTCTTAGAGCTACCCCAACCCGTGCCATTCAAAGTTGGGTTGAAATAGAGGGCAAAGGCTGTATCTTGTCAGCATGGGGCTTAGCTTGGTGCCTTGCACAAAGCCACTGTTAAATAAATATTTGTGATGTCATATTGATATAAAATCAAAATGTCAAGCTCATACACTCTCCTCTGATTTATTCTTTTAGGAAAAATTAATTAAAAAGCAAACATACATAAAATTTAATATAACTTCC
Source organism: Chaetophractus vellerosus (assembly GCA_004027955.1). Lineage (NCBI taxonomy): Eukaryota > Metazoa > Chordata > Mammalia > Cingulata > Chlamyphoridae > Chaetophractus > Chaetophractus vellerosus. The sequence goes on along the minus strand of PVKH010039949.1, from coordinate 10,054 downwards.
CTTCTCTTCTCACCAATCCTTGCACCATCTAAGTAAGTTTGTAATCTGGTATACACTGACCATCTGCTCATACATCTTCCCCACCTCCTGTCATATAAAATGAGCAACGATGCTCATGAAGACACAGTTTATAGTCTCTAGGAATGTTTCAGTTAAGAATCATCTACTCTAATGAAGGTTGAAAAGTGAAATGATATACTCTACAAGATTTCCATAAAATCTAATTTAATAAATTAGTCATAAAGAGCAATTGGCCAATATATTAGAAGAAATTCAAATTTTACTGTAAAACTAACTGGATCCCAGAAAACCCTGCAGTAAATTAAATTCCATTAGTAATGTGGAAAATAGCATTCCTATAAGAATGGCATTATTTTTCTAAAGAATCTTACCACAAATTTCTATACATTGATTCTAATGTAAAATCTCAGATTAGGACTGTCTCTCAGTTTGTTTTGAGGAGACTGTTTCTGGGGTTAAGTTGACAGAAAGGATCACTTAAGTTGAATTTTGTTGAGGACCACTGTTTCAAGCTTTTGCCATTATTACTAATGCCTGCAGAAATCTGTAAAATGAACAGAAAGAATTAGAATTTTCTTCTAAAACGTGCATCTTTTTAGATGTAAATTTTACCAATGATTTCAGAGAATATTTATTTGTGTATTTAACAGATATTTATTGAATTTCCACTACCAACATGGCACTGGCCATAAGATAGGCATGCCATCTAATCTCATAGAGCTCATAGTTAAATGGAGAAACAAATATCTAAAAAAAAAAAAACCTGCAAAAAGAATGAAGATTATAACGAAGGATAAGAATATGGTACTGGGTAAATGAATAATGGCATCAAACAGTAAAATGTGTTTCTAGAGAAAGATTTGATGACTACATGATGTGCAAGTTGTGCCCTGAAGGAGGATAGGGCAATATCCAGTGAAGGATATGAAAGAAAATCCAAGACAAGGACAACGGCATATGTTTTTGTCTTCATATCTGAAATGCTTTGGCTTTCAGAAGGAACTGGAAGCTGGCCACTATGGCTAGAGTATTGTTTAAGTGAGTATGGCACAGGATGAAAGTTTGAAATGTCCCCTGCCCCACACTTACACCACTCAGTTCACAAAGTATATCAAAGTATATCATTACCCAGCTGACTTCAAATCCCTTCATGGATTCCTTCTACATTTCAAAATGATAGCACAACATTGAGAATGTAATTTACAGCACTGAAATATATATCGGAATATGGAAAAAAGGGGGGAATGTTAAGATATATATATTATAAAGAATAAAAAGTTTTTAAAACATCCATGAAACTACACTGCACTGCACAGTGAACCTTAAGTTAAACTATGGATTATAGTTAATAGTTCAATGATAAAATTGTGCTTTTAGCTATTGAAACATATGTACTACACCTATGTAAGAGGTCACTAATAGAGTGGTATATGGGAATACAGTATTTTATGCATGATTGTTCTATAATCTCACAAGTTCTCTAATAATTTTTTTTTAATTCCAAATTTCCTACCATGGTCAGTGTGGCCATAGGTGTTTTAGCTTCTGTTTGCCTCCCCAGACTCATGATGGACTTCCTTTCCCTACTGCTCTTCAGTCACCTTATCTTTCTGCCACCTCCTAGAACTCTACAAACTTTTTTCTAGGCATTTGCAGCTTCTTTTTCCTAAGCCAAGAATAAAGTTTTCATGAAGTTTTATAAACAGCTGACATTTTTCCTTCCTTCAAGTCTCAGCTCAAATGTCCACTCTTTCAAAGGCTTTTTTCCAACCAACCCTTCATTGACTATAATAGCCACCTATTTATTTCCTTCCTATAATCTGTACCTACTCATCATTTATTGTTCCTTTCTATAATATAAGTTCCAGGATAGAAGGGACCATATTTGTCTTCTTCACCTTTCTCCAGTGTCTAGCACAATGACCACAACATAGTACATTGTCATATAATAAGTAGTTGTTGAATGAATATTTGAATAAAAGGAATGACATTGGAAAGGCTGGACATTTTAAATCATCCAAAGGGGTCTAGATTTTTTTCTAAGTATAATGGGTATGAAAAAAGGCTTTAAACAGGGGAGTGAAATGATATAATATATGATTAGATAAGAAAATTCTGGAGACTATGAGAAAAGATGCCTTAGGTAGGGCAAGAATGGAAGCAGGGGTCAAGTAAGGAGATGTTTGCAATGGTCTAGTTCAGGAAGGGAAACAGTACTAGATTACAGTGGTTGCAGCAGAAACGGGCAGGGATGGATCCAGTAATTATCTGGTTCAACGTATGGATGGCAAGAAAGCGGTGTCAAAAATTGCTCCAATTTCAATGTAACTTTTAAAACTATTATATTTAGTGAATGAAGATGGATAACACATCTTAGGAAAATACTAAAATGACAGGTTTTGTGACAAAGAAAAGACATGGAATTTTTAATATATTATATAATAGATATTGGGAGAAAGAAGCATAACTTGGTATATTTCAATAAGAATAGAAAACTTGAATTAAGAAAGTATACTAAAATTTGAATGTTAGGACCTATCCCAACATATTATGTACTGCTATTAAGACTATATTCCTGCATAAATTGTGGTTAAATATCCCTAGACCATATCACATGAAATAGACTTTATATTGATCCGGTGGAAACAATTTGAGTCTCTTTTTAATGATGTAGAAAGAGTTAAAAAGATGTTTTCCTTTGCTATGGTTACTAGTGAGTAAAGATCAAAAGAAATGGCTTCAGGGTGCAAAATGAGGACCGTATGGCCCAGAAAAAGACAGGCTTGTAATCCTGTTGGTTAATAAACTGTCAGGTGGATTTCCAAAGGAGGCTGTATAGTCTCTCTCTGTGAAGTTTAGGAAAGAGATCCGTCCTTGTGGGATAAGTTATGGCTAGTTTTATCTAGGGATCTATCATTAAGTTCAATCTTAGTGACCCCTAAAGGTTATTTCCAACAAATATTCTCTAGTTCATATAACTGATATTAAGGCATTGCTTCAGATTCCTCTTATCCATCTTATTCAAATATAACTTTAAAACTGGGTAATAAATGCTTAATATAATTATTCCTATTTGGGTAAAAACATCATATGCTTTATTGTAAGATGCATTAACAAATGCTCTGGACAATTTGGAAGTCATAATTCAGGGTGATTGTCAGTAAAGACAGTGAATGTATTTAAAAGAAGAAAGCTCCTTCCAGTAATGCATCATATTTTACCTTTTAAACCTTTAAAAGGTAAATCATCATTATGTAGCACTTATACGTACCACTCACACTAAGTGCACACTAAGTGTTCTTTTACTAAAGTTCTGTAATTTTCCTCAATTTATCAATTTATAAGCTCATGATAATCCAAAGTATTAATATCTCTGTTCTCTGTGGCATTTGACAACTGAGATTATTTCCAACTCCATTGCATAAACATACATACACACACATCACCTAACCTGAACATATTACAGACATAACCTATTTTATTGTGGTTTGTATATATTGCATCATTTACTAATTTAAGATTTATGACAACCCTGAGTCAAGCAAGTCTATCAGCTCCATTTTTCCAATAGTATGTGCTTACCTCGTGTCTCTGTGCCACAATTTAATTAAGGTAAGTACATTGTTTTTTTTTTTTAGATATAATGCTGTCATGCACTTAACAGATTACAGTACACTGTAAACATAAGTTTTATATGCTCTTGAAAACCAAAAAAAATTGTGTGACTTGCTTTATTGTGACATTTGTTTAATTGTGGTTGTCAGGAATAGAACCCACAATATCTCTGGGGTATGCTTGTATTTTAAAATATAAGTATAGCTGTAAACCCATGCACTTTAATTATACATTATTGAATATAGTTTCTAAATTGTCTGAATTTCTAAATATTAGTAAAATATCTCTAAATATCAAACTCTCAAAATTAATAGACACATGTACAAAAATCACAGAACAGAAAAACAGCATTGAACTTTAAAATCATTTCCACTCTAAATATTTCAAAATGAAAGTGTTAAATTTAATTAGCATAAATCTTGCAGCTACTGTTTTTTCCCATCCTGACTGTAATTCATACATATATGTTAAATAAGCTTTGTGAAAGTTATAATGACGCTACAAATACTTTTTAAAATCTGATACTGATGCATAATTAACTAACACACATACACACACACACACCCCCTTACCTTTTGATATTTAAACAGACAACTAAAAGTGAAAAGCAAGGAATTTCCCATGTATTGAAATGTCAACTTCAAACACTATGCTTTGTAGCAAGGAAAACAACAGGGCAGGATAATATGAATGGAACCTAGAGATCACACACATGAGAATAGATTTGGAGAAGCAATCATTTAGGCAAAGACATATAAAAGTGTAAAATTGCCTACAAAACATCATTATTGAGAAGCCTCCTTTGCACTTATCAGGGTGTTATTGAGCTCACAAGTCCTCAAGATATGGAGTGAGTGTCACAAAGTTAAAAGTACCAAATATGTCTGAAATCCTTTCCCTAATTGTCAGGAAGAATGGTTTCAAAAGTATGAAATATATATTAGCTTGTATAATAACTCCAAACAAGAAGTTCCAAAGCCTATTACAGAGAACACATCAACATCTAATAGAACTGTGCTCCTGTTATGTATACAGTGAGGATCTAAACCATTAAACAAGATAGTTGTACCTTAAACTTCTCTGGGAGGCACCAAATACCATAATACTTCTCTTCTATAATGGGTACTGCAAAAATTAATCTCTCCTTCCTCAATTCTTCTGCTGCTCTTTGTAAGTGCACTATAATTTACATTCTTCAAAATCATCAAGAGAACTCCATGATTCTTCACTGGGAGGAATATGCATAAAATTTAATGGACAATGTGCATTCTGAATTGCATTTTAGCTATGATGTGTTGATATCTGTGTTAGTGTCTGAGACATGGACTTATTTTACTCTTAGTTTTACCTTTTATGGTGTCTAAGAGAGTAATTGGTAAATAAAATGTGTTACACAAATATTTGGTTTATTAAATGAGGTGAATAGCATTCTGCTAGACAGTTTTGGGAGGGTTGCTATTGTTATTTGAAACCTTATTTTAAAGGGGAAATGAATCAGAGATTTGCTGGAATTCCCCATCACTCTTGGACTTTTTTTTTCATTCATTCATTCTTCCTTTTTTTAATAATGAAAAATGAGAAGAAGCAATATGTGGCCATGTGTCCTATTTCCTAGAGACTAAAGCAAGAGTCACTCACTTCTAGGCAGGACAGAGGTTAAAAATGTCTCAGAATTTCATCACTACCATTAAATTGCATGGGGATTCCTCCTGGAAGGGAAAAACAGAAACCCCACCACATCTCTTCAGTCTTGAGGGATATAGATTTCAAAGAATGCAGTTGGGGGAGTGGGAGAAAAAAGTAACACCTTGGAGCAAGCAAATGCATTAATTTCAGAGTGAATGCAGGAGACAAAATCTAATGTGTCACCTTGCTGCTGCACTGGTGATGATCTTCAGACTGCTGGGGTTCCGGATAAGCTTGTCCAGAATGCTGACAATCTGCTCAAACTTGGGTCTGTTGTTTCTGTCTTTCTGCCAGCAGTCCAGCATCAGCTGATACAAGGCAGCTGGGCAGTCCATGGGGGGCGGCAGTCGGTAGCCCTCATCCACAGCTTTAATTACCTGTATGAGAATCAAAGTTTCAGGGACCTTAGGAGGTGGAACTTACTTTACTTCATCATGGGTAAGACCCACTATATGAATATTTTAAATTAAAAAATAAATTAAAAAAAAAACAAGTTCTCATTTTAAAGTGCCTGAAAGAATATCAGTTTGTCAAATAAATTGTTCAGATTCAAAAATGTTATGTAAAGGAAGGTCAAAAGAGAGAAAAGAAGTGTTTGTAAAGACCTTTCCCAAATTAAAATAAAAAGAAATGTTCAGTGACACAGGAAAATCAGTGGAAAGTAAGGAAATTATTATCTGGTCATATAGATCCCTATTAAAGCCATATATGAATGAATGCAGAGAAAATCTGTGTATAGATTTTAGTAATGGCACAATTCAAATAGTATATTTCCAATTACAGCATCTACCTTTGAGACAATCCTATGTGCTCTAACAAAAATGTGTAATTATTAGTTTATTAGGACTTTTCAATCATGTAAAACAGTGATTCTGAGACTTTAAGTTGCATCAGAATCATCTGGCGAGATTTTTAATATAAAGATCACTAGAACTCTTAACCCCAGAGTTGCTGATTCCATTCATTTGGGGCAGTGCCTGAGAATTTGCATTCCAACAAATTTCCAGACCATGCTAATGCTGCTGGCCCAGGGACCACACTTTGAAATGTTCTGATTTGGACAAATATTGGAATATAGATATTTTGAAAAGTGAGTCTGATTTTCCCAGCACTATTAAAAGCAATAGTTTAGTTAAAGAAGAATAGAGAGAATTTTTATATTCAAATACAGAAGTTTAAACGTGGTGAGTAGAAAACTTCTCAGCTTTCCTTCTTATCTGTCTTTGGGATAATGCTCACAGTTTCTGGCTATGCATAAAGAGAAATTTTTGATTGCTGATTCCATATGCCAATAGACTTCCTTTACTCATTATTACCAAAGCATGACCTATAAATATAAAAATCCTTTAGAAAAATCATATCATAGCTATAATAGAAAGTTAAAGATTATTTTTCTCATCCAAAGACTTCGAATTATAAAATTAAATTCATGTTCCATTTTAACACAGTAAGACAAGCAACATGGTAGAGATTGGTTGTTTTTGCCTGACCTGGGGAAATACTGTATTTAAGTAAACAAAATGTTGTCATAGTTGCATTAATTTAATCTACAAAGGGTGTGTATTTTACTGATGTTACATTGAAGCAATTTTGCCTCAAAAAAACCTTCAAAGACTCAAATCTTTCGGTTATCTCCTAGGTGACTTATTTCACTACATTCTCGTCATAAATGTTTTAAATTTTTGGCTCATTTCTAAACCCCTGCTCGGGGAAAAACGTAAAGCTGTGAGAGCAATTCAATTAATATCCTTTCAACACTTGGAAACCATTTCATTTCTTCTAAGTATTCTATTTCAATGTCAAAAACTAGGAGCCACCTGGTTTCATTATGCTCCACTTCCTTGCACAGCTTGATCTTTTAATCTGAACCCATAACTCATAGACTACAAATACTTACATCCTGATTGGACATCTCCCAGTATGGTCTCTCTCCATAGGACATCACCTCCCAGAGAACGATCCCATAACTCCACACATCGCTGGCTGAAGTGAACTTGCGGTAGGCTATAGCTTCTGGCGATGTCCACCGGATTGGGATCTTCCCTCCCTTTGAGTATAAAATTATATGTACATACATGAGCAATGCATAAAACATATAATGTACATTATAACCTGAAAATCTGACAAAAATTCAGATTCAAATATCTAGCTGCTCTTCTATTTTAGTACCAGTCAGAGGATGTTAGCAGCTCACAATTTATTAACAATATTTACTTACAAGCAATTAAGAAGAATCTTTAAATCATAAAAGGAAAAAAATTGAAAATTGCTTAAATACTGACAAGTTTTGTCATATCAACTAGGGAATCTGCATCAAGCAATGTTAATTCAGAATATGAATAAGGAACTTAACCAATTCATAGCACGTAAGTACTTATACATATTTGTTAATGAAATAAAATAAAAATAAATTAACTTCTAATAACCATACATCTATAAAATTATCTTAAATATATTAATCAAAGTCGATGAATTTTCTGAGAACCTGCTCCATCATTAATCATTAGTATACCTTCTGTGTACTAATAGGTACCATGTGAACTTGATAGTTATGATAACTGCCTTCCCAGAACTTACAGTCTAGAAGAGAGTATTGTTTCTATGAATTATAGAGGCTATAAAGAAGTAACTACCATGGTACTTGCTCTTAGTTTAATAAATAAATTTAATAAAGATGTGCTGAGTGCCAACCATATGGGAATTATGATGCTGCTCATTCTGGGTGCGACAAATGTAAATAACATATTGGCTCTTCTGTTTAGGTAGTGTCAGGCAAGGAGGAAAGGTAACCAGTTGCTTTGAACAACTAAATGCAGAAAGAAATAAGTATTTAGACATTGTTTCTCAAGCAGTGCATGTGAGTCATCTGGGGCTCTTGTTAAAATGAAGATTCTGATTCAGAAGGTCCAGAGTGAAGCCAAAGTCTGCAGTTCTACCAAGGTCTCAGGCAATGCCAATCGTGCTGGTCCATGGATATTACATTGAGCAGCCAGGCGGTAGTGGAGGCAGCGGTGGATGTAGAGTGATTCTCATCAGAGAGACTAAGTTACGTATGAATTGAGCCTTGAGAGGTGACTACTATTTTTTATGTAACAAGAACAATTAAATGGGTATTCCAAAGAATTCAAATCATCAAAATCTTAAGCCATATTCATCAAATGTGGTGTGGTCTGCTTATGTTGCACCTTATAGCTCATCACTGGGTTTTGAAGTGTTCCTCAAAGGGGAGAGAAGAGTGCTTTAGAGAAGTGGATCTGCCACTTAGGAGGTATGTTATTAAATTTTGCTTACACCCAATTTTTCTCATCTGTTATTGAGGAAAATAATGATAGTGGTTCATTCCATTGTTGTGGGGCTAAATTGCAAACTTCAGGCAAAATCTCTAGCATAGTCCCTGGTACATAGAAAAGATTCAAGATACATTAGCTTAGCAATCCCATATGCTAATTGGATGGCATAAACCAAAGCACAGAGGATGAAAATGTATATTCTGGAAGAACAGTGTCTGGTGTGGTTACGCTAGAGAGAATGTAGAGGAATATAATGGGAGAAGGAAGTAAAATATCAGATTGAGATTCAATTACAAGCATGCTGAGGAAGTTTTACCCTAGATGAGAGTGGTATATATACATGGAAGTATCTCAGAAAAATTGAGTGCTTTTCTTTGGTGTTTCCCATAGAATTGAGCTGTTAAAAGGGTACTTTGAGAAGATCTGTGATGGAGGAAGGGCTTACCCTGGATCTTTAAAAATGCGTGAAGGGTACAGATAAGTGGGGAATTAGAACAATAGCATCAACAGGAAGAGTAAGTATGGGAAGGTGACCAGAGTAGTGGAATAGGCACAGCCTTATTGAGAAGCTACTGGTCTAAGGGTGGTAAATGGTTCATATTGAAGAAATAAAACAAATTATTGGAGAGATTGGAGTCAGACCAAAGGGAGCCTTGGAAGTTAGCAAGAGACAACTACAGTGCACTGCATGTCTAGAGTGACAGTCTAGAAGCAGGAAAGCAGAGCAAAAAGATTTTACAGCCATGTGGATGGGAGAGAATAGGTCCAGGAAGTTTCCTCATTCTTTTCTCACTCTCTCGTTCTCTCTTGTGTTTACATTTGGGTATTTTTTTTTTCATGATCTTTTAAAAGGGTCTTTTTTAAGTATTTAGATTTGGAGGATCTGCTGCCAGGCATTATTTTGTCCTTCTGCCAATATATTCAATCTTAATAACAATAATTTTTAAAACCTAAAATAAATATATCTTCACCTGCCTAGATCAAGAGTGGATTTTAAGGATTTGCGATGTTAAATATTTTCCCTTGGTTATGATAAAAGAAGATTTGTATGTGTGACATTTAACAAAATTAACTCAGTATGCCAAACGGCAATTGTTGAACACATTTTCTCTCTCTTAAAATACTCAGAGAATCCACAGAAGTCAAACAAATCTGTATTCATAGGACAAAGGAAAGACAATATTTTAAAATATCAGTTATATTTTATTTCTGCTACAGACACTTTGCCATGTTTTTTTTTCATTTTCCCAGAACCAAATTACTGAAAGTGTAACAATGGCGCTGAAAATAAAGACCTTTCCATATTGATAGTTGTATCTATTTAGAAAATATAAAGCACACATATTTGCCAACCTACCAAGGTCTCTAGTTGAAATTAAAACACAGTCATTAGAAAAAACAACAGGTTGATGAAAACCAAGAAAGGAAAAGCTATTTTTTTT
>PVKH010039948.1:0-11119 GCA_004027955.1 Chaetophractus vellerosus | reverse complement strand
TCTCCTCCCATCTCCTACTGCATAAAATGGTAAATTATACAAAAAGATCTGATATTGGCCCAAATCTAAACTTTCAAACTATATTCTGGGCCAATTCACATTCATTCCAAGTTCTGACACCTTAACAAACAGGGTACTCAACAATCCTAACTGGAATTCATAATGTTTACTTTGAGGCACTGAAATAGTTTGAATCTAAAGAAAATTTAAACTTTATCACTCAGGCAGTAGGGGCCAACTACAGTTTAGAATATATTTTCAACAATATACAAACAAGAGAAGAGTTTTTCTAATTGTTGCTGCGATGACCACGAAGTTAAAATAATTAGTCTTCAACAAGTAGTGTTAATAGACCCTTGATGATACTTGCTAGGCTATAATTTTTACTCTCTGTTTTCCCCTTGGACCTTTTCTGTCACTAAAGGTATATATGGCTTCTCCTTAACAAGCAGAGACAGGTTACAATTTGTCACAAAGTATTCTGATGAAGACCCTGGAGCCTGGTAGGCATTGAGTGAAAGGGTCTGGGGCAGGGGCTGGAACCTATGGCAGTGAGGCTGTATAATAAACACGATATCTAGCTTCCCATTTGGGACCACTCCTTGCTTTTCATCTTGCCTCCTATCTCAATCTAATTTTCCCACAGAGCAGCAGAGGGATTTTTTAAGGCATAAGGGAGATCCTGTAACTTGCCAGATCAAAACTCTGTTAGAATAAAATCCCACTCTTTCCAAAGACCTCCACTGAATTCTCTGGGCTATTGTCCCTGGTTTCTCCTTCCTGGAATGCTCTTTCCACAGCTCATTCAGGGCTCTTCTTAAATGCCACCTCCTCAGAGAAGCCAGTCCTGGGCACCTAAAGTGCACACACATGGGCATATATATATATATATACACTTTACTCAGCTTTATTTTCCTTAATAGCACTTTTTCCTACCAGACATTATCTATGCACTTGCTTATTTATTCATTCTATTTGCCCCTTTCAATTTAAGCTCAATGAACTGTTTACTGCTGCTTTTCCAGAATCTCAACCATGACTGGCACATGATAGGAGTTCAATAAATATCTGTTCACTAAATTCACTAAAGGAATGATAGGAATTGTTTGCAGCCTTGCATATTAAACTTAAATTTTAGGAAACTGCAGATGGAAGAGTGTTCGAAACCAGGCACCTGCTCAGGTCTGAAAGAATTCACCTTTAAAAACAGAGCCAGTTGTAATAAATGATAATCCTTCTACATTAACAGAGCATAGGGTGCTTGGAGGGTGGGTAAGAGAATGAGGCATCGGATTCCAGAATGCTGAGGAAAATGTAAAGCACTCAATGTTCACAAGATGTTATTATTAATAATTGACGTGCGGCTGTGAAAGGGTTGATAGGTCCCTTTAGCAGCATTCACTTAATAGCTAAGTAAAATATTCTTGGGAAGATTATGCCATTTATGTAAGGAAATAGGCTTGTTGATAGGTGACTACAGGACACAGGTCACCGCTAAACAGGACACGGGTCACCGCTAAGTGATAAGGAGGAATGGCACCTTAACGAGGAAAACGCCGAGTGTTCAGATGTTCCCTGGAGCCACCCTGATGTAGCAGTCACTTGGGTAGTGAACCTGATCTCCAGGAGGCTACGGAAGGGCCTCCTGGATGGAGTTGGGCATGAAAACGGAAATGAAGACGGAAATGGAATTTTCAGCATGAACTCATAGAAGAAAGTTTTATTTTCAATAGGAAGAACCTTATTGCTAATTATGGTAAAGAAGGAAATAGGGTCCAGATTAGAATGTAGAAATTGCTATTCTAAAGTACTGCTTGGGTTTGCATTAAGGATTGTATTCTTACTCTTTCTGTTTCAGGTTGTAACCAAGTCAGGGTGAACCTTGTCCTTTCTCAGTTTTGCTCTGGAGGCTTCTGCATTCTCAGAGCACACTTTTCTTTGCTGCTAACTGAAGCAAGGGCTCAAGGACCTGTTGGAATTCAATGGGCCTGGGTTGCCTCCAGCCTGGTTTGTGGTGTGAGTACAGTAATCAAAGAAGCAGACCTAATGATTTGTGACTTACTCGTAGGGTGACCCACCATCCTGGTTTGCCTGGGACTGAAGGATCCAGGGGCATGGGGCTTCTAGTGCTAAACCTGGGAAGGTCTTGGGCAAACCGAGCTGAGCTGGTCATTCCAGCTCAGGGATAGAACTCTCATAGGTGCTTACTTGTGACATCATTTGCTTCAGCTCAAGGGCAAATTTTTAACCCCCTGTGATCTTAGGGATCTCTGCTGAGCTTTTTTTTAACCCTCCTCTGGCCATTCAATTATATTCGCAGAATGGGAGAGCCTGGGGGTTTCTGGTAAGTCTCAAATGCAGTTCCTAAAGCAAGAAGAATTATATTTACAAATTATGTTGATTGCAGTGATCATCTGGCTCAGTCTGCCCTCACCCCATTCCAGCTGCCACTCTGCAGGCTCAGTCCCTGCCCTAGACTCTAGGCCTAATTCTCTTTGAAAGGGAGGAGTATTTCAAGTCTCAAGCCAGCTTGTCTGACCTTGTGCCTTGCACCTGGTACCTGGGTCCATGCCTCTCTCCTACACAGTGCCCTAGACCCCTGTCAAAGTGCCTATGTGCCAATACTTGCCTTGGTAATCAAGCAAGGGCCCAGTGCTTGATCCTGAATTTGCTCCTTGTCTACCTTGCTCCCATTTCCTTCAACTTTCAGCTCATCACTAATTAGAGTCTCATTCTGAAACTGATAGTATAAAGAAAAATAATTCTATAGTTTGTAAAAACCTAACAGATGACAATAACACATAACATTTTCCCATCCTATCAAATAATATAATTAAATTAAGGTTTGGTCTTTACAGTAAAACCTACTACCCATTGATAACAGTGGTCTGTTAGGTTTGATCTCTGCTGGTCTCTGGATCAATTTTCTGGTCTTTTCTAATATTTTTGTCCCAGAAGATGTTCACCTTAGCATATGCTATATTTTCTCTTTCAAAAGACACGTGGAGATTCTTAGATAGAGGGGAGTTTACTAATATAACTTGACTGCTGGCCTATACCAAAATTTATTATTCTAAGCTTCCCTGTGAAAAAGATGAAAGCATGAAACGTAACTGCTTAAAACAGTAGCAGTTTCTAAAACGTGGAACCAAGAATGAGAGTATAGAAAAGAGGACATGGTCTGATAGGTTTAGCATTGCTGCTCTGGAAGAAAGGTAGCTATAGCAAGGACAACTCACCTGGGACAGATGTAGAAAAAAGACCAGAGATTATTAAGGCCATTTGGACAAGTTGAATCACATTACACTAAACTTCTGAAAACTTATCTAGCCAAAGAGCATCTTTTGCTTTTTGGAATTGCAGACTTTGGAAGTTCAATCAACCAGATCAAAGTTTCCCTGATGGAACTTATAATTACCCCCAAAGTTTGAGCCTGCCATGAAGCCTCCCAGGTTACTTTGTAAAAACAAAATTAATTTTATTTTGCGAAGAGGGACAGTAGATTGTTTTAATACCTCTATGGCATTTAAATGTAAGCTATTTAGGGATTTGCAGAGGTACTGCTGTTTTTACCATGTTACCTTTTTAAAGTTAAAACAATGGTGTTTGTAATAAATACAGCATATAGTACTTAAGTGCTTAAGAGATTATTTTAGTATAAACGTGGTGGGTATTATGTGGTACACATATACCTATATAAATAAAGATAATGAATAAATAGATACATAAAATTAAGTGACAGAAGTAAAGGTTCAACAAGATATTTCCATGATGCTTTAGCTTAGAGAAAGTTTAGTTTCCCTGAAATGCCTTGGCACAGCAATATCTATCCTAAGGTCAAAACCTGATTTTTTTTCCCCTCTTTTAGTCACCAAAAATGCCTAATAAACAGAAGCAATTTCTCTGGGGTCCCTTTTCTTGTTAGAGTACTGTATAAAGGATGTAGAAAAAGGTATGAAAGAAAAGCTTATCTGCATTCACAAGCCCCAGATGGGGTTGAATTTCTCACTCATGATAAATGAGCGCAAGCCCATTAATTGCATAACCAGTTCTTATGCTTCCAACCCCCCTCCTCTGGGTGCCTCCCTCTAACTCTCAGCACCGGCCTGGTAGAAATAATGACCCGAGTTTGGAACTTGCTCAGGTTTTTATAATCTTACTGCATGGTGTACTTAAAGTTACCCACTCTCAGCATATTTCGTATGAGGCATGACAGTAGGAAAAGTGACCTACTTACTTGTATTTATTTTCTGGAGTGAAATATGCTTTTCCAGTTGTCTCCGAAGCTTCACTTCTGCTCCATATTTCCCAGTGGTCCCATTGTCAGCCAGAATGAAATGGGAATGCATGCTGTTGAGAATAGTGAGCTTGCTCATGGGATTGGACATGGTTTGGTAGGGCCGGACAACCTGCAGGGTTTCAAAAGAGGCAGGAGTCAAAAAAAAAAAAAAAAAAAAAAAAAAAAAAAAAAAAAAAAAAAAAAAAAAAAAAAAAAAAAAAAAAAAAAAAAAAAGAAAAGAAAAAAAAGGAAAAGGAAAACCAGACAGAGTGGAAGGAGAGAGAAAAGGAAATCAATATTTTGGTACAGTGAAAGTATAGTTCATATCCTGTTCCTAATATTGCTTTGAGAAGAAATCAGATTACTAGTAGAAAGTTCCATTCACAGCAAGATCATGCTTAAAGGACTATTTACTTATTGATTCAATTCCTATAGAAACTAGAGTTTGTGTTTTTGATGTACTCAAAAACTGGCATGTCAAAGGAGGTTTCATTTTGGAGTTGATCTTTTATTTGCTAAAGAACCAAAATATTTTTAAAATTTAGCTATTTTCCTTCTCTTCGGTATCAGGTACATACTTTAATAGACATATGCACATAATAGAAAAATGATTGATACTAAAGACGAGGTGATGTGTGATTTCTTGTGCCATGTCCACGCATTTCTAAGCACTACCGCAGTCAGAACCAGAATTCACACCCAAGTCTGCCTGAGTCCTAAATATACGCTTGCTCTACCTTCCTACACTGCCTGGACACAATAGGAACATAAGATGATGGATTAGAATTCTACTCTTAAAGTATCAAGGCAGGAACTTTACTTAAGAGTATGCTGAACATACATAAAAGGTATGCAAAATTGTTCAAATGCTCATGGGGGATGGTCACAGAGTAAAGAATTACTCAATAAATGGGAGCCTGGAGAGCTCTGCCATATTCTCCAGGAAAGTAGCAACAGCCCCCCAAGTGCAGGGGCAGTGTCTGGCAAAGAAGGATGATCCATTGATGGGCCCTTGTTATTGATAACTAGTCTTATGAGTCTTTGCTCTTGAAATTGAAAAAGCCTAGTGTTATGGGTTGCCTAAGAGTTGCCTCTTGAGAATCTCCTTGTAGCTCAAATGTGGCTTCTCTTTAAGCCAAACTCAGCATATGAATGGATTACCTTCCTCCCAGCGTTAGACATGACTCCCGGGGATAAGCCTCCCTGGCAACGAGGGATTACTAACAAGTGCCAATGGGCAATACGACTGGAAAAAGACTTTGAATAAAAGGGGGAAATGGTAAAGACAAATGAGTTCATAGGGCTAAGAGACTTCAAAGTGAGTTGGGGGGTCAACCCAGAGGTAACACATATGCAGATCCCAGTAGGACCTCCTAGGCTTCCAATATGGATATCACCCCAAACAGAGGGTCTCCTGAGAGCTCAGGAGACATCCAGGTCCTATATCAGGGCAGATAGCCCCAGAGTTTGGTGCCTTACCAGTGTGCCCTACTTTGGAATCCTTGCTCTTGAGAGTGACAGAGTCTGACCGAAATATGCCTTCACTGCACATAGTCCATCTGTCTCTTCTATTCAAACCTATATGTGATGCCAGAGTTTTATGTGTACGTCCAGAGAGTGGAGACTATGGGCTGTCCATGTGCCAGCTGGGTCCAGAGGCTTGGTGGACCTGCAACTCCTACTCTACAACTAAATGGACTCACCCAGGACACCTAGTGGGGAGATGATGATGGACAACGGCTATCCCGGGGAATGGAGAGAGTCTGCAGCTGCAGGCAGGATAATCTCGTCCATCGTATCCACGGGATATAAGCCCCCTCTCACTTGGTGGTGGAAGAGACATCACCATCCATACTCCTCGGGATTGAGGGAAGAGCTATGGACTAGAGTGAACTTGCTGGTATCCTGTTATAGACTTGTTGTGATTCACGCAATGAAAGAAATTACAAAATTAGTGGAGCCAGTGGCCACTGGACGCTTTGGGGGCAGGGAGAGGGAAGGGCAGTTGTAATATGGGGGCTTTTTTTGGACTTGGGAATTGTCCTGGGTGACGTTGCAATGGCAGATATAGGCCATTTTATATCATCATGTATCATGCAGAACTGTGTGGGAGAGAGTGTGGTCTACAGTCTGAACTGTGGTCCATGCTTAGTGGCAAAGCCCCAAAGTGTGTATATCTATTACAGGTGATGTGCCACACTGATGAAGGATGTATATGTGGGAGGTTGTGGGAGGTGTGGAAGGTGGGGCATATGGGTACCCCTAAAATTTCTGTGTAACATTTATGTAATCGATGTATCCTTAAAAAATATTAATAAAAATTTAAATAAATAAATAAATAAATAAATAAATAAATTCACCAGCTTAACAAAACAACAACAAAAAAGAGTATGTTTTAATAGTTCTCTTTTTGGGAACATTCCACAGTGGTTCCTACAGCTATCACTGTACTGAGTCATCAAAATTGATAGGACAAAAATAAACATTGCTGATCTTTTTCTATGCTTTTGTGTGGTGTGTTCATTAATCATCGAGTTGGGATGCTCTTGCTCAATTTCAGTCTGTAATAACTCACGATGAAAAGCTGTGGTGAGATTGAATAGTTTGTTAACGGAATTACAAAATGATTTAGGGAGGATAGTTTTCAATAGTGAAGATCTCATGGAAGTAATTTTTTAGACCCTGATGCTGATTTCAAAACCTCTATATTTCTATGTGCCTGGCAAATAGAATATACTCAATAAATAGTGAATGAATGCATAGAAATACTTGAGACAGTCATGCTTTTGTTCAAGTCCTCTTTTCCAAATTATTAGGTAATTGATCTAATCTAAATTTAAAATGTGTAAATAATTACAAGCCTTTGAACTATGCTTCATTCCTACTGTTATATGCCCTATTTGTTAGTGTAGCATTAATATAACATTAATTCTTGGCTTCATCTTAGTTGGCTCTTATTAAGGAAGCACAATACTTTCTGGTTATTGTTTCCAATAATCAGAAATAGTAGTATTCAATCATTCTTTTGTCTAGGTGAGTTAATGAGAGACCCTAAAATATTGAGACAGTGGTTTGCTAACTCCATGCCGAGCGCTCTAGGAAGACTAGGTTGCCGGGGGTTGAAGTTCCCATTTTATCATGCTCATTTTTGATCATAAAACATTCATTCTACAGCAGAGTGCACGTTAATGAATATTAATGTTTTGTTGAAAGAGGCTGGGCAGAAAGTTTTTCTCCTATTCTTAAAGTGCCCCTGCATGTGCTTTTAGACAAAAGAAAATGCTTTTGATTACATTTCTGCTCTCTCTTTTCTAACAGCAGCTCGCCTAGTGCTCCGAGTCTAGGGAAGACCCAAAAACAGTTCTGAGAGAAGAAACTGTGGATTTTGTGGAGATTAAGATATGTGTGATGGTACACCCCAGATATTTGGGCTGACTGAGACAGTAGTCCACATTGTGAATTCCTGAGAACCAAATTAAAGACTTCAATAGGTGTGAATTTTCAACCGAATAAAGGAATGAAAAGGATTTGAGGCCAAGATGATGTACTTGCCACAATCTGAGAATAAAGGAACATAATTAAATCACCCGACTGTATTTATCTATGCATCTATTTCCTTCCACCACTGATTCTAAGGTGCATTGATGCTTCAGTCTTTTGAGTTTGCCTTTCTTTTCTTGTGAAACATGGCTCAACAGCTTTTGGGAATACTGTACATCTGCATTAGTCATGGCAAGAGGGTCAAGTTTACAGTATCACTCATGAATTTTAATTTCTTCATCTTACTGGTCCCCATTCCTTCTGATTTCATGTGATAGGTGAGTTAAATGTGATCATATTTTGGCAGAGAGTTTGCCTGCTGAATAATAAGGGACATGAACCTGAAAAATATGTAAAATGTCCTAATTTATTTTTCAGTCATCATTAGAGGAAGATGTATTGAATCCTAAAACAATCCTGAGCATTTGAGCCATGGAAATCTGTTTGAATCCCAGCTCTACCAATGGTTTTGTAACACTGAGTCTCATTTTTTTAATCTGTAAAAGGGAAATAATAAAACCACTTACCTCATGGAGATTAAATGAGATTATATGTGGAAAGGGCAGTCATTAAATGTTCATTCCTTTTACCAACTAAACACTTATTTACCAATTGTAAACTAGTGACTGAAATGAAATGATAGCAGACAAATCATTGACTTTTGTTTTAAAGAAGAGATTTAAACCAATGAACTTGAGTAAAGGGAAAAAACAATCAGCAATCAGTTGGCAGAATATGCCGTGAGATTTTTCTTTGCCATATCTTCCTAAGCATCTAAAAGGGAGATGCTCTGAACTATTTGTTGATTAACTGCAAAGTTGGAAATAACTTCCCGAATAGTTCAGAGGAAGGCCTTCTGGTCTAAGTCGCCTACAAAATCCACTTAATATTCTTCATCACAAACATACTGGCAGTCTATTTTTGTTTGGGTTATAATTTGCATATCTACAAAAGATTTGCTGATCTTGCTGTTGGGTTTTCCAAATAGAAAAAATAATGTATTTTTATCACATGACTACAAATGAATTTTTCCCTTTGAAAAATACAGCCTTTTTCCTTTTTAAAAGCTCAGAAAAAGAGGACAACTTTATATGAATTATATATACATAGGCACACAAACACATACATATGCATACGTGGGTTTGTATAGTAAATAAGAAAAATATGAGATATTTTCATAACTTCTAGTTATATTGGACTAGTCTAGCATATTTTTCAACCAGGTTTTCTCAAGAGAATTAAGTGCTATAGCCTATGGCATCCATTGCATTTAATGGATTAACTTGTCCCTAAGCATCTATCCTGGCTAGCTATCATTCTTGGGAGAATTGAGAAAACAGCCACTCAAGTTATTTCTGTGTTTCCTAGTTCAGAGAAAGAATATGGGTTGAGGTTATGGTATCTGACAGGTCTTCAGATACAGTGGCCTTTCATCATTGATAAATAGAATAGTGTTTATACGTGGAAGGGGAATTGGCTTAGTAGTGGATTATCAACACTTTTCTCCAAGCATCATGGACCAGACTACCTTAAGATAATGACATTTTGCCTCTCTTTCTTGTCCCTCAAATGTAAATGAGAGAATTCTTCACTCATTAATCCATTATACACCACTTAGGACTGGTTCATTGGTAAAATTCTGGGTCAAAGGCTGCTATACAACTTGGCTCTGAAATAAAGAGTGTGAAATGCAATGGAACTGTGAGACCCTATACAGAAGGTACCAGTGGGGTCATCTCATTACCAGGACATGGCTGATCGATCCAGAGACATTGGAAAAACAAAGCCTCATTCGTGTTGCTGGTGTCAGGCTGCTGTATTTATTTTCCTTGTATGGACTTAAGTCATTTAGAAGCTGATTAATGACACCCGCTAGCTATTTTCATGCATGGTCTGGTCTCACCCAGGAGTACTTACTAGAAGTCAGGAGATGTGGGTTCTAGTTCTAGTTCCTCTGGTCACCAATTTGCAACTTTGGCCAAATTTATGAATTCATTCATTCATTCATTCATGTGGTAAGAATGGTGCTGGATCGAGGAGGTACAAAATCTAACATCTAGCTTGGTAATATCTCATAATAAATGTGCAAAATATGTTTCATGAAAGAAACTTCCTGGACCACAGTTTTCTCATCTATAAAGCAGAGGGACTTGACTGCAATTTCTAAGCTTTCTACCTCTAAAATGGAGTCTGTACAGCGTGTGCGAAAAAGTACACTTGCCCTTTCCAAGGTAGTACAGAACCCAATGACTTTCCTTGTATGTTGGTTTCACAAAAAGTAGTTCTCTTGTATGCTGGGGTGTCTTCCATCTTAGAGTGTTTTCTACAATGCAAGGGCAGTTCGGTCACCTGGGACTCCTTTTCTGAACAGAACTGAATGGGACAAATATGAGGTTTTTGATCCATCAATCACAGGCCCTCTGCCATCCCTGATCTCTTTAACTCTTTAAGTTGTTTAGCAACCTGCCACAAGCAAGTAGCAGCGTAGGGGATGCCGCTGCCCACAGTCACTCCTTCCCTTCTCATATCACCATGATTTTAACTCAGGCAGGAAAAAAAGTAACATTCACTGACTACCTACTGTATGCCAGGCACTGTGAAAGACATTCTCACATGGATTAATTCATCTCATACTTATTTTACAGGAAAAACTATAGAATCCCAGAGAAGTGAGGTGTCTTGGCCAAATTTGCCCTACTAATCATGCTCTTTCAACTAGACCAGCTGTGGATATTCAGATTTTAAATTCCTTTACAGGCCAGGAAACATTAAGAGAGAAGACAGAGGATCCAGTCTTTACTGCAAATTTGTAAAGGAGAAAAGGGCTGGTTTTGCTGCTGGACACTTTTGTCATTGGCTCAGCTGGACATTGACATCCTTTTCTCTGACAGCTGATCAGATTATTTGCAGATGAGTCATCTAGAAATGAATGTATACAGAAGTCAGGAAAGGAAGCAGCAGGGAGGAAAATGGAGTTTGAGCTTTGGCGAAAAGGAAACAAAAGGAGTGGCAATGTTCTCTTGGGATCAGGCATCCATTTCTAGGAGGGACGAGGCACTTGTTGAGATACCGCTGAGAAATGGGAAGGAACGTCTGCATCTGGAATAAAGGAGCATGGGGACTGAGAGAATGAAATGGAGGAAAAGGCTCTGTGTGTCCCCATAATCATAGAGAGGCCTGAGCCAGCAGAGACCCTGCCTTGTTATTTCCTATTCAGGCAGCTCAGCTGTAAGTCTAGGTGTAAAGCAGGGTCACAATCCAAATGAGAAACCAGCAAACCCAGGCATCCATCTTCAAAGA
>PVKH010039947.1:0-11123 GCA_004027955.1 Chaetophractus vellerosus | reverse complement strand
TTGGGTCAATTATAGAATACATGTGAAAGCTCCAAGGCTGCCTACAAAGTAAAACAGTCTTCCAATAACGGAAGCCTTTTTAAAGAACAACTTTCGGAATGATAAAACAGTGTTGACCTTGATTCAAAATTATGGTCCGACATGATGTTTCCGGTATTTATGGATCTATTTGTGCCCTTGAACCTTGAAAGAAATGTGACTACCCCACGACAAAAATAAAAAGTTATGGTTGTCACCATAGAACTCCCCACGTCTCATACATCAACCTTATGAAAACAGACCTTAGATGTGATATTTTTGTGTTGGTAAAGCCCTGCTAACTACAAAATGAATTACTCTCCTACTAAGAACTTTTTAATGTTTTGCTGAATAGCTTTTCTTCCTGCCAAGAAAATTGCATATGAAATACAGCACTAAATGGATAGATTCTCTGTTGGGAAGGGAAGAATCACCCAGTGCTCGGAAAGTGCTCGTTGTTCCCCTTTGCTGAATACAGTAAATTAGTGTTTTAAAATCAGATGGTTTGGGTTTCAGGGTTCACATTTGCCAACAAACACAAAACGGTGTCCTTTCTCTTTCTTTTAAAAGTGAAAGGAATACGGGGAGTCGATGCTTAACTGGTTGGGGTGATGGAATGGTTTTCATAATGGATGGCGGGAATGGTAGACCAGCGATGTGAGTGCAATTAACACCACAGAGTTGTAAACTTCAAAGTGGTTAAAATGGGAAATGCCGTGTTGTGTATACGTTACCGTAATAACATCTGCAGCAAATCCTAATATAAACTATGAACTTTAGTTAGTATAATTATAATAGCATTGGTTCATCAGTTGTAACATACTATTAATGGGAAAGCTGTATGTGTGTGATTGTGAAGGGGGGTATTTGGGGACTCTACTTTCTGCATGATTTCTCTGTAAACCTACAACTGCACTAAAAAATAAAACATTTCTTTTTAAAGTGAAAGTATTAGGTCTTATGCCTCCACATAGCACCATGGTTATTTTTATGGTTGTGTTTCTGGCAGCGATCTGAAATATTAAAAATTTTTATGTCTCATAAACAGTTATTTCATACATATCTATATTTATTTGAAAAATGCATTTTAGCTACCTACATGCTCTATAATGTATGCAACTTTGGTAAGGAAAAAATGAACATTTTCAAGGACACATAAAAATGTTTGAGGAAATACACAGAGGGCATACAGCACTTTCTCCTCCTTCCCCGCCCCTTCCTACTTCTTCAAATATGAGGAAATTAATTACATTAACCAAAAAACATGGAAACTAAAACATTTAATAAACTTGCATGGATAGAGTGTTTCCCCAACTCTACCCTATGCAAACAAGTATATATATATATATATATATTTGTTTATATGTATTATGTATATCTTTATATGTGTGTGTGTGTGTGTGTATATTTCAAGTTGAATTTTCAAATCAGAAGCCTGACTATTTCCAAACACTTTGACCCTGGGCTGAGGAGACAACTTGCATTTTGTAGTTGTCTCTGTCATTTTTTTTTTTTTTTGGTACCAAAGTTTGACAGCAAGGATCACTGTGTTTCCTAATTCAAAAGCAAAAATAAATGAATAAAGTCTGTCCTGTGAAGTAGACAGTCTACTTAGATACTTATTTTTAAAAGTTTAATATAAAAGGCTTTACATTGAGATGTGCTTTTAACACATAAGGAATCATTTTTTACACTCTCAAACAGATCATTCAGATAGTTATTTGCATAGTTCAGGCAAAAAAATTAAGCCACTTTGCTGTGAATTACCCACACAATTATAGCAGACCAAGGGGCTTATGTTTCCTAGGAGCTTCTAACATGAAGTTTAACCTTGAATTAACATAAATGATGTCATTACTTAATGAGATGTCATTGATAATAACTGAAAGTTCTTGGACCACAGAATAGTACCACGTAAAATAAGGTGTTACTACTAGTGTTATTCATCAAAAAACCTGTTTAAAAGATAAGGGCCAGGTAAGCGGATGTGGCTCAGGCATTTGGGTGCCCACCTACCACATGTGAGGTCCTGAGTTCGGTTCAAGGTGCCTCCTAAAGAAGACAAGCAAAATAGTGAGCTGATGCGATGGGCTGGCAAGATGACACAACAAGATGATGCAATGAGGAGACACAATGAGGAAAAACAATGAGACACAACAAGCAGAGAGTGGAGATGGCTCAAGCAATTGGGCACCTTCATCCCATATGGGAGGCACTAGGCTGAGTTGCCGGTGCCTCCTAAAAAGAAGATGAGCAGACACAGAGAGCACACAATGAACAGAGAGCAGACAACAAGCTCAAACAATGAGGGTGGAAGAAATACACAAAATAAATATTTTAAAAAAAGAGATAATGACCAAGTGAAAGAAACCAGACACAAAGTACTATATATTATATAATTCCATTTATATAAATGTAAATATAAAGTAACTTATAAAGATAAAATTAGATTAGTGGTTATGTAGGGCTGGGGAAGGATAGAGGGATTGTGAGGTGACTGCAAAGGGATGTGGAGTTTTTCTTTTTGGAGTAATGAAATTGTTCTAAATTATTTTGCGTGGTGATGAATGTACAACATGGTGATTATACTAAGAGCCATTGATTATACACTTTGGGTAGATTGCATGGTATGCAAATATATCTCAATAAAACTGCTTTAAAAAAGACAATGGCTTCTGACTACTGGGTAAAATTTTTATCAACTCTTTTATCTCTGGTGATTTTTTAAAAATTCTTTTAGCCTATTTTAACAAAGCTTTCATGTTTAAAATAGTTGCTTGACTTTTGCAAGTAACATAAATAACCTTAAAGGTGCAAAAATTTCATAAAGAGAAGTTTAGTATTTGACATCCTAGTCAATACTTTATTTTACTATTTAAACAAAGACGACAGAGAAAAATACACATTGTGATTCTGCCTGGCTTTCCTTCTGTGGAGTTAATCACGACCAGGAGGCAGGCTGGAGGGGAACGTTCTTTGTTGCTTATTTAAGCAGTTCACCAGGGAACAGTCCCTAGCTACTACTGAGGGCGCACACGTCTACATTAACGTGCTTTTGTAGCTGCCGCCTGATGTTATGACAGTCCCACAGAAAAGAAAAAAAAAGGAAAAGAAAAAGAAAAATCACTTACTCTACACAGCCAGACAATTTGGCTTATCTTTAAAAAAAATTTTTTTATCCTATTAAATTGACTCTTCTACTGCCAACACATAGATAAAAAGTCCCTCTACAACTTTCTTAGAAAATGGTAGTGTATAGCTTCCCCCGTGTGAAATTGTGATAATAAAGTTTTATGTCTTCATTATGGCTAGAAGGAAATAGAATACTTTTGATTGTGATTCTGCCTGTATTTCCTTCTGTGCAGTTAATCATAAGCTAGAGGCATGCTTGTTGCTTATTCAATATTTTGACCATTCTTATTGTGTCCATTGACACAATAATTTCTGTTTCCCACATAAAAAGAAAGAGGGAGAGAGAGAGAGATGTAGGATGCTGGACCGAGCAGTCTGACTCTGACTGAATGCACAGGACTGTTTTGGTTGCACACAGTGCCTTGTGATGTGCTGGGATATTAAATGACCACACAGCTTTAACATGCACCCAACAAAGGTCTCTACGGAAGCAACTTTGTCCTAAATGAAACAGTGGCAATGCCTGGCTTATATAGACAGAAAATCTCTACAGTTTACAAATCACATAAAATGGGTAGTTTGATCTTTTTCTCACCAGGATTCTGAAAGAGGGGTAGTGGGGGCACATTTTCCCCCTCATTTATTAACTGAACACATTTCACTTTTTGCTTTGATGGCTAGGGAGCTCAGATCTAAATTTAATATTCAATTACAGCAACTTTACTTAATTTAAAAGATGGATAAGCTATCATTTTCAAAGTATGTGAAATGTGTTTGTCTCATGTGTTACTTATTTCTGGAAGAGTATCAAAGCTTATATAAATTGCAATAGAAAAAATGCATGTAATCCAATCAAGGTCACTGAGTCACAGATCAAGTCAGGATTTGAAACCAGACCGGGTACAACTAAAGGGCCCTAAGGAATTCTAAATAGGGCAAAGTGGAAATTCAGAGAGTAATGATGTTTTTCATTGATAGTAATCACTTTGGAAAAATATAAAAACAATGAATTTCACATTCCCAACAGTATTTCCCAAACTCATGAGTCAGGTAGATATAAGTCTAAGCAGTTAGAAAACCTTATCTGGGACACCTGAATTCATAAAAGGAAAGAAGAGGAAGAAAAAAGAAATCCCAAATTTTAATAAGCAATTTATCTTAAAGGGCTTAGTGTAGGAAACACATGAGGGCATAAACTCACTTGGACAAGGACAAGGACAGACACAAATTGAAAGAGATGCCTGTAAAGAAGTGGCCAGTTTAAAAAATGTACCCGCAGAAAAAGAAAAGGAATACATGAGCTACAGGCTTCCAAATTTGGTAATTTTGTTTTTCAATGAGAAAGGCCAAGTCACATTAATGGGCATGTTTTATTTGGCTTAACCACATTAGGGGGCTGGTGCAAGAGATTCCCCATGTGCCTCCTGGGAGTCCATTTTTATCTACAATGAATTCTAATTGTAAAGAAACATTTAGCCCCTATATGTATAGAAACGGTGACTTTTAGAACCAAGACCCATGCTTGTGGTATCAGAAATGTGAATGGGAGCCAGGTTAGACTCTCAGCCACATAATCTACTCGCCCAGCCAGCGGCCAAATCACCCACCAAACCCTTGGCTTGAGGGGCTGAGGCAAAGCTGAGTCCATCTCTTTCCTCTATGGGATAACCCCCTTTCCAGAAGATTGTTCCACTTTTCCAGAAAAATCGGTAACATTTAAATGTTGTAAAGAAACCAGGACTTTGCTGTGCAAAACAGTAGTAAGCTGAGTTTTATGAATATCTATCACAAGCATATAAAATGCTTTACTGAAACGACGACTGAACTGGAAACGCTCAGGAAAACTTACCCTGAATTCCATGTGAACACTCATAAATCTACTCCCCCCACCCCAGCACATTCTGCATAAAATCCATGTTCTCCATCAGCTTTCCTCTCACTCTCATAGCAACTCCAACACCACGTCCGGACTGAAAAGCTCCCCTTCGTGAAGTGCTTTTTAATGCTATATAGCATTATCGTCTATAATGCTGCCTGTTGCAAAGAACACTAACCTCAAAGGAAAAAGAAAGGAAAATACATCACTGGCAACAAAAGCCCGGCACGACATCCTTTAGCAATTTTGGGTTACATTCATACACAAAAGCAGGCGCTTAAACCTTCTCATTTTCACGTTGGGTAAGGCTGTTGCGATCCGCCCATGCTTAATTGAATATTTTGGTTGTACATAAGATGAGGCAACACCTACCTGGGACAAGCCTAAATGTACAGAAGCTGTTTCCGAAATATACATGATTTTGCCATCAGATGCAACCACAAAAACAAATCCATCCAAAGTCTGTAAAAGAGAAAGTTTCAGGGTAAGATACAAGAGTTACACTTTAGAGTTCAAGCTCATAGTTTATCGTCACTGGCTGGAGGAATGTATAAAATATTATTATCAACATGTGCATTAAATGCCAAAACCCAACCTGGTGCCCCAAGAAGGTTTAGTCCCGAGGCCAGGCTCTCACATGCTTTTAAAGTACTTTAAAAACAATCTTACACCCACATCGCAAAAATCATGCAAAACATTAGAGAATTTCTATCATGCTCAGTTTAAATGTAGTAGCTTTATTGTTTGGGGTTATTTTAGCACTTAGCACAAATCCGGAGTTCTATGGTACTTAGGGGGAAATCTACCACTATATAGACCATTTTATATCATAATTGGCAGTCGTTTATACCACTAGGACATAGGCTTTATTTGCCACAGATTTCTAGTTAGCCTAAGTACCATCTGAATAATAAATTCCACTCCCCAGAAACACCACTCCCCAGAAAATAAAACAAAATACATGGTTATTTTAACATACTATGTCTACAGAATCAATTATTTAGAATTTACAAGAGATCAAATAATATTTGCAAAATTCAAGGAGAAAAAGTATCAGTTCTGCAAAAATTAAAATAAAATCACCCAAATGATGTTCTGATTTTTGCCTAAGTTGGCTAGCACTAAAAAAAAAAAAAAAAATTAAAGTTAAATTATAAGAGGTGATTAAGACAAATAAAAAGGTAATGATTATATTTATGTATGGCAAGGATAAGAAGACTAAGTTATTTTTGAAAAAGAAAGCCACATTTTAGTCACCCTCTATTTTAGATCCAGAAGCAAAGAAAAGTCATAAAGTTGGTAAAAGACCCATACAACCCCCAATACTGCCCCCAT
Organism: Chaetophractus vellerosus; assembly: GCA_004027955.1. Classification (NCBI taxonomy): domain Eukaryota; kingdom Metazoa; phylum Chordata; class Mammalia; order Cingulata; family Chlamyphoridae; genus Chaetophractus; species Chaetophractus vellerosus. Next base: position 4,762 of record PVKH010039947.1, on the reverse strand, counting down.
AAAAATATTCCAAATTAATTTCTGGCCACAAATTCTATTTTTACAGCATATAATTGAAACCAGATTACCTTTGGTTTTTCTCTACCTCCCTAACGCCCTTTTGGGGATCCTAAAAGAGAATGTAATAGAAGTGAAACCTTGAGATACCCTTACATTCTGGTGGCTCAAATACAGCCTCCCTGCAAAAACTCTTTGCAAACTAAACTATGATTCCCCTGCTGAGGTTAAAAACAGCATCTTGATGAGTCTTACTTTCAGGTTTCCAACTCAATTACAAAAAAACTTTCCCAACCAAACCTCCAGCCTTCCAGAAAGATAAACTGTACAGCAATTTCTAAAGCCATCAACATTTTGACACAGTTTGCATTCCTGCTTAAATCCAAAAACCAATAGATACATTGAAGGAACATAGCATGTGACAACCAGCCATCTGGAGAATAAGGAGTGGAAGAGGGGGAAAAAATCATAATTAAGTTCTAAAAGTTGCAGAGTGGCTAAACATATATATACTCTTAATGGAAAATGTTGGGTGTGCCTTCAGAGCGTGGAATTACAGAGTTGGCTTACATATGTAAAAACTTCAAAGCAGCCCATCCACACAGCACTCAGGAATTAAAGAAACCTACGGTGGAGAAGGTGCTGGTGGCTGCCGGCACATGGGGGGAAAGTTGACTTTGCTCTCCAAGTTTTCACTGGCGTTCTGACACTTAGTTGTCCCTGACACTAATGTCACTTAGAATATGTGGGAGTATCAAACAATCCCTGAACCGCCGGCCGCCTGGAAGTGGGCGAGCCAGGAGCGGAGGGGCGGGCAGGCTTCCCAGAGGCCACTCCAGGGCTGCACTGCCACACCGTTTGCTTAAGGTTGTAAAAGCTCCTTCAACTATTCCCCAGAATCTTCTCTTCCCCGGAGCATGCATGTTTCAAATAAATCACACCAGAGCATCTGGGGCAAAAGAGTTTTGGGGAAAATCTGCTTTTTGGAAATGTGGAGCTGGCGGCTGATCGCTGACCCAAGTCACAGCATCCCGCAGCCAACTTATTTTTTTCTTTTAAAGAAAACATAAAATTGAGCGAGGAAATGCAAACTAGCTCTCTGAAGGCATGTTTCGATGGCAGAGACAGATGACGGGACGGGGAATGAATCGGGCCGTTGATGAGGCTCTGTAAAGAACATTTGAAATACTCGAAACGCGAGGCGCGGCTGTCCCCATCCAGCGCAGCCGCCGACCTGCGCGCGGTTCCCGGGTCTGCACCGCCGCGCCCCCGCCTCGCACTCACACCCCAACGCCGCCCGGGAAACCCGAGGTCAGCCTCGGAGCCGGGGGCGCTAGGCCACTGACCCCAAACCACGAAAGGACCGCGTGCTCCACGGTGACCCCAGAGGCCACACCACGTCGTGGTTAGCAGCGTCGGGCTCTGGAGCATCTGGATCACTTGGGTTGAACCCGGCTCCACCACTTGCTGTGTGACCTCCAGCAAGTTACTTAGCCTCTCCGAGCCTCGGTTTCGTCCTCTAAGAATGGCATTAAAACTAGAACCCATCCCAGGTGGCTGTTAAGCGAGCTCATACTCGCTAGGTTTAGAACCGAGGCTGGCGGGTGGTAAACGCTGGGTTAAGGGGCAGCTATCAACCCTCTCTACTGGACGTTCGCTGCTCTCTGGCAACCCCCTCCAAACACAAACAATTGCCAGATGCTCGAGAGCGGTCGCGCTCTGGCTCGCAGCGTCCCGACATTCCTTCTCGTCTGTTCTCATCAGCCAGGCACAGCGTCAAGCGCGCCGCGAGCGCCCTGTGCGTGTTCCCGGAGGGAAGGAAGTCTGGCACCCGGTAACAGCACCCAGGGGCGACATTCGGCCTCGGTCTTAGGGGGGCTAGAGAGACTGGGGCGCTGAGGGGAGGGGAGAGCTCGCCCGAGGCTGCACCCGACGTGCTCAGCGCCCGCACCAGGGACCAGGCTCTCAGGGACCCCGCTCCCGCAGCGCCCCCACGCCGGCCGCCCGCGCCCTCTGCAGTCTGAGGGCGCCCCGCGGATGCTCCCGGCGCTGCCTGGGGAAGCGCTGCCCCAGGCTGGGGTGGCGGGTCGGAAGGGAGCCCAGCCCAGGAGCACTAGCCCCGGCGCTCCTCCCCCGGGGCCGGCGGCTGTACCTGCAGCAAGTGCGATCCCAGCTCCTTGGCCACGCTGTCCAGGGGCCCCGCGCGGCTCGGCTGCCCCCACGCGTCTCCCAAACCTGGACAAGGAATAAAGGACACCAGTAAACGCAGGCCCAGCCAGGGATCCAGGAGCAGGACAGGGCGCACCGAACCTCCGCACCCCGAGCCGGGCGCCTCCGAGACCCGAGCATCACCGGGTCGCCTCCGTGGTCCTCCGCGGGTCACTATCTGCCTCCTCCCGGTGGCCTCCTTTCCCTCAGTTAAAAGAGGGCTGGAGAAGAAATTCCCGCCAAGACCTGGGACTCGCGGGTCTCCCACGTGCTCCTGGCTCTGAAATTGCCTTTTCATTTGAAATGTCACAAAGCATTCTAATCTACTTTGAAATCCGCCGTCCTCCAGCCAAACCCGAATATCGATTTGACCCGTAAATCTTCCCCCCATGCACCCTCCCTCCCTCCCTCCCTTCCCCGCGAAGCCGGTTACTCTGCGTTTTCCCAAGGAAGCAAAAACCCTGCTCTCCAGCAGGCAGCTTTTCTTGAATAAAGATCTTGTTTCTTCTTCTCCCATCGTCGTGTAATCTCTTGGACTCCGCACCTGCACAGGCGCCCTGGCAGCGCCGCGGCCCTCCAAGCTCGGCAGTTCCCACCAGGGGAGGGTTTACCTGGGGGCTTCCGCCAGAGCAAAGCCCAAGGGCCCGCGCGCTGCGGGGCCTGCAAGCGCCGGCAGGGGATGGGCCGCAGGTGGGCGAGAGCGATCCACTGCACGGTAACTGGGAAGTGTCTGCTGTCACATAGTTGGGGACCCCTCCGCTTCTTAACCAAGCCCCCTCTCCCCCCGGGGCCTCCTGCCCCCCCACCGCACCGCCCCCAGGATGGACACCAGTGTCGCCGAAAGAGCACCAAGGGAAGGGCTGCCCTGCCCAGCAGCTGCCCCTTCTCCCCGCGCCTTCTGCCCAGCCGCTGTGACCCCGGAGACCCCAGGCTTCTCTGCACACTCCGGAAGGAAGCAGGAAAAAGGGTGAGGTGGCACCGCAGACTGCCAGCTGGAGAACCCCTAGTCCTTCCAGAGCAGGCCTGAGACCCACCCTCCAGTCGGCGCCGCAGACCCCACACTAGTGGCAGGGACCATTGGCCTTGATCTCGGCTGCGACCCCTGCGGGGTGAACTGTGGACGCGCTGGTGGGTACCACCGTGGCTCCTGGGCCTCCAGCAGCGGTTTCTTCCAGCAGGAGGTTGGGAACTGCAGGTCAGACTGGGCACCGGCCAGGTCTGCCACCCCGAGTGCAGTACCAGAGGCCAGGGGCACCCGGCAGGGCGGGATGCGCGGGGAGCTCGCCCAGCCGCAGAGAATCTGGGAGCCATTCCCGCGGGCGCAAAGCCCCTCCAAGCCGGCCCTTGGGTCTCCCCCGCCCTCACTGTCCCCAAGGGCCGCCTGGGGCGTCGGGTTTCCCGCTGGGGGCGGGAGGGGAGCCCCTGCCCGGAGCACCTCCCGGCCCACGATCCTCGCAAAGACAACTAAAAAGCACTTTTCAGTTCTCCTCCCGGGCTTTAGGAATTCCCATCTTAGCCGGGTACCTCCATAACTGGAAGCCAACAGGAAATGGCTCATTTCCTAATATCCTTATGCTCCAAACATGGTCACAACTCACTATTGCGCCCTCCTCAGCCTCCGCCGCGTGGTTTCTTTAACCTCAGGAAATCAGCCCCCCACTCCCTCGGTACGCACATGGTCCGAGCAGCGCGCCATTTGCACTCACATGCAGGCCCTTCACTACCCGACAGTGGGGCTACGGCGCTTACCCCTTATAACCCCAAAAGGAAAGAACCAAGGCGTAATGGCCTCGGGGTTCTGCACAAGGCTTGGAGGGAAAAAGAACTTAACAAGGGCCCAGGAGTTCCGATTTCCGAAAATGGACACTGCGCCCTGGCGTCGGGCCTGCTCTTGGCGGCTGCTGGGCCGGCGGTGGGTTTGGTGCAGGCGGGCGAGACTCGGGAAACCTGCGCGCTGGGGAGGCAGCCCCCACCCGACTGCCCCAGCCGGTTCTCCTAAAGCCTGAGCGAAGGCCCTGGCTCTACGTGCAAAGCGCATTGGATACACCGGGCAATTTTCCGGATAATTCAAATACTCGGGTATTTCAAGAGAGCTTGGTCTCCTACATTTTTTCCCCCTAAAATTTCCTGACGCTTCCGCTTTGCAGGGTTGATTTGGTGGGATAGCCCCTTTGGGAGCTGGCGGGAGGTGCCTTTTCCCCCAACACCGCTGTGCCCTCACCCCATGTCACCCCCGGGCCCTGGCGCTGCCAGCTCTTCCATTAAAAACCTCAATGGGCGAGGCCTTTTCACTCGGCCCATACAAATCTACTTTTTGGCTGAAGGAGAATTCTAAATATGGCGAGGTTTGTAACGAAATAAATCGTGTTGGTACTACAAAGTGATATACACTCCTGAAAGAAAAAAAAAAAAATGAGGCTCTGGGCATGCAGTGCTTGTCTGGGCTTAGCAAAGAGGGCTTTTGTGAAAAATGGGGAGGCGGAAGGGTGGCATGTAAAAACCAAACCAAAACAAAAACCTGGGCTCAAGTCGTCCAAGGTGGCACGGATCAGTGCGC
>PVKH010039946.1:0-11122 GCA_004027955.1 Chaetophractus vellerosus | reverse complement strand
GTGTTCCTCTCTGTCCGCTTTGTCTCCCCCCGTTGGGCGACGCATGGAGACCGGTCACTGCACAGGCGGCTTTGCCCCACTTGTGGGTAGCTTCTGCTTCCATTCACGGCCGGCTCCAGTTCAGTTCGCGGGTGTCTGGCTGCGCTCCGTTCGTGGGCGACCTGCCCTGCCCGTGGCGGCTTTGCCCTGTCCATGGCAGCTTTTTGCCCTGCCCACGGCGGCTCTGCCCGCCCACGGTGGCTTGCCCTTCTCAAGGCGGTCTGCCTGCTAGGAGAGGTCCCCGGGAACCGAACCCGGGGCCTCCCATGTGGTATACCGGCACCCTATAGTCTCTTTTGATGATAGAGAGTTTTATCATCTCTTCACAGATGTGTTAGGTGTTTATAATTTTTTCAATTGCCTAATCACAGTTTTTATACCTGTTCTTTTTTACTGATGGATTAGAACTAGTATATGTTAGGAAGAAAGATTATGTCTTTTCTGGCTTATGCGATAATACATTTTTCTCAGTTTGTCTGTCATTTGTCTTTTAACTGTTATACGGTGTCTGTTCATTATAGTTAAAAAAAAATTCCAATTTTGTAAAGTTTGTAGGGTCATTCCTCTATGGTTTCTCCCATTGCTGGTGTGCTTGGAAGAATGATTCCCTTGTTAATATTTATACGGCAAGATTCTCAAATCTGACAGAGTCAGATTTTTAATCAATTTAATCATCCCATAGTCTGTGGCAGAAGGGAAGACTGCCAATGAATGCTCCCTGATTTGAAAGTGTTCTTACAGATGGTACTTTTACTGTTTGGGAATACAGAGGGTTCAACCCCAACATTATTTCTAGGGCAACAAATTATCAAGTAAGAAAAGAATCAGAATTACAGCTTTCTTTTGGATATTATTATCCCAGAAAATGGCAACAATTTCTAAAGAATTGAGAATCTTATGAGACCACTTAATTCAAATCATGATTCAAAGGAAAAGTTTATATTGACAGAGACAGGACAAGTTGCTGACAATGAATAATTATAGTGACTCTCATAGGACATTATACGACTGCACAGGAGAACAAATGGATATTTCTGTGAAAGATTTCTATTTAGCATCATATAAAAAAATCAAATTCTTTCAACTAGTTTTATGAGACAACTGCTTTTTTCCTTCCATAGAACTTTCATCTCTTTCTGAGACTTCTTTTGTTGATTAAAGAGACTTGCACTTTAAGGCCAGAATCTGGAGTCTTCATTAGTTAGCATAAAAGCAGGCATATCAAGCTAGAGAAAAAATATCTACTAGCTAAAATGAGAACAAGTCAAAGGAGATTTTACTTAATAAAGAAGAAAATAGGCAGTTTTCTTCCATGGTCTCCCCTCTTTGTTTATATTAGCAACATTTAATCTTAGTTTTAAATCTTTGTGAGCTCTCGTTTCTTTTTTTATCTGTTTCATTTTCTTTGTCTTATCTCTTTTTTTTTTTTTAAAGATTTATTTTTTTATTTATTACATTCCCCCCCACCCCTTTCTGCTTGCTCTTGCTGTGTGTCCATTCTGTGTGTCCATTCTTGTGTTCCTCTCTGTCCGCCTTGTCTTCCCCCACGCCGAGACCGGTCACCACGCAGGCGGCTTTGCCCCGCTTGTGGGCGGCTTCTGCTTCCATTCATGGCCGGCTCCAGTTCAGTTCGCGGGTGGCTGGCTGAGCTCTGTTCGCAGGCGACCTGCCCTGCCAGTGGCGGCTTTGCCCTGTCCGTGGCAGCTTTTTGCCCTGCCCGTGGCAGCTTTTTGCCCTGCCCACGGCGGCCTGCCCTTCTCAAGGCGGCCTGCCCTTCTCAAGGCGGCCTGCCCGCTAGGAGAGGTCCCCGGGAACCAAACCCGGGGCCTGCCATGTGGTATGCCGGTGTCCTATCCACTGGGCTATACGGCCGGCCCCTCTTATCTCTTAATGTTCAACTTTTTTCCAGTCTTCTGCTAAGAACATAATGTGCATTGCTTGTCAATATTGAGGTGAAATGCTTATGTTATACGTCCTTTAGGGCTATAGTTACACAAATTTTGAAAATTTTATCACCACATATAGGCTTATTATTATTCCTGACTAATAGAATCCTTTGTATAATCCTTTATCCCTAAAGTTCCTTAAAGTCCATGTAAATAGATCCTAGCTTTTAGTCTGATAAAACTTGGCAATGTCTTTTTTAAAGTGGCATGGTAAATCACAAATGTTTTGCTGTGTTAAGAATATGGTTTTAGCATTCCTTTTCAGTGAGGGGTCACACTTCTTACTGGCTACGGTGAAAGCTCAAGCCACTGGACTCAAGGACCCTGTCCTGATGACCACTTCAGAGTAGTCAAGCAGACCAGGTTGGGTGGTCAGATGGCTGTGTCTTGCTGACTTGCCCCAAGGATGTAGGTACGTGCTTTTCTCCCCATTGGAGTGGGATGCACAGCTCAACCCCAGTGACTGCATCAGATGGCATTTGTGTGAAATGTTCCCTCTGGAGGCCAGGAGACCTAGGAGGAGCTGGACCAGTTGTGTGGTATCCACGAGTAAGCCTGGGCTCCCCAATCTTAGTTTGCAGGGCTGCTCTAAAGATTCCACAGGCTGGTTGGCTCAAACGACCACAGTTTTGGAGGCTGGAAGTCCAAAATCAAGGTATTGCAAGCTATGCGCTCTCTGAAGTCTGCAGGGTGCTGGTGGTGGCTTGCCAGCAATGCAGAACTCCTTTGCCTCCATCACATGGCTGTCTGCCTCCTGCCTCCTCCTCCTCTTCCTGTGTTGAAATTTCCTCTGCTTATGAAGATTCAAGTCATTGGATTAAGGCCCTCCCTGATTCCGCTTTGCCTCATTTTAATAGGATCTGTGCAATGAGTTCACATCCACAGGATCAGCAGTTAGGACTCAAACGTTATTGTGTGAGACATAACTCCACCCACAACGGCACCCTTACACATTAACATTCCAGCATTCTCAACGCTGCAAGTGACACTTCTGTACTATGCGGGGGGTAATTTTTAGCACAGCCTAGGGTGGGGTTGCACACATTGGGTCCTGCTACATGATGCCACTGTTGGCACAGCACAGTGACCCCAGTAATAGCAGCTGCAGGATGCAAGGGGAGACTCTGTTTTCCCACTGATGTGAAACTGAGAAGTCAGGTCAGGGCCATTTCCCAGTCATAACCTTCAGCTGTCCTGTTTTCCGTTTCCTGTGAGATGAAAAAAGCACAGGTACCATAAGGGTCCTCCTCAGTGTTTTGTGGTACAAGAGCTCATTTAACACTTAAGACACATTTAAGCCTTTTGCATATGGCAATAATGGTTAAAGGACTCTATAACTACTCTCGGACTCTCATAGCCAAGAGTATAGTAACAGCAACTGGATACAGACCTTTTCAGTGAGACTGGCCTTAAATGTGCTTTGACAGTGAATCTTCTTCACCCTACATTTGAGACCCAGTGACCAAACCAGGGAGTTAGGTACAAGAGTAGAGCAGTCTGTGTCGATAGCATGCTTGCCTGCGGTTGTGCTCGGTTCACCCTTGTGGTTGTCATCTGACAGACCTTTGGTGGCAGAGCTGCTCAGTTTTGGTAAGACTTTATTTCCTGATAAGAGAAAAGTAGTTAAATTAGTTTCTTGCAAAAAAATTTTTGATAGTATAATAGCTCTGCCTGAAAATTTTTGTGTATTTACCCACTTCAGAAGTAGTCAAAACCAGATATTGATGCATGAGTGTAAAAGTATGTCTGTACTTATGCAGGACAAATTGCTGTCTAGTTAGGGACAGACGTGAAATCAGGCAATTTTAAACCTTATCACTTACGTGAACTAGGACATACTTGCTCCAGATCAGGAATGTCCCTGGGCAGCTCTGGAACCTGATGAGCTTTCACTCGGTAGGCCAGAGTTCCTGTCAGCGGTTCTGGTTTTGGGATGACACCAGGAGTCATTTTCAAGCTGCCACCTCTGCTCTGGTTGCTGCTCTCCATGTCGAGAGAAAAGTGGGAACCCTGTCGTGAAGCTGGTGAGCTGCTGTGGCCAGTCCTGTTGCAGAGGAGGCCTCGATCCAGGGGGGGATGCTTTGGCCCTTGGCAGCTAACTTGGTAGGTGGCAGGTTTTCAAAGTCCTCTTCCTGTGACATCTGAGCAGTGGCTTGTTGGTTTGGTTTTAATTTTGTATTTGGAAAGAATTCCACACAGGAAAGTTGTAAGGATAAGACCGGTACAGAAAACATTCAAACCTCCATACTGGCAGCATCACCTAGTGGTAACATTTTAGCGCGTTCACCTTCCCTTTTTTAGTGATGAATGGCAGGACATAAGCCTGTCATCAGGCTTTACACCGTGACACGGCTCAGCTGCGTGGCTCCTTGCACCTGCAGGTGCCCCTGGGGCGGTGGCAGAAACAAGCGTCTCATAGGCTGGCCCTCCAGCATTTCAGGAGGGGCCTGCCCATTGGCCCCTGTGGTGTTGGCAGGTGCCTCAAGCCCAAAAGTCAGGCTCACCTCGCGAGTTGCCTTCTTCTTTGGTCTTGGCTCCATTATGTTTCATGTCTTGTTCCCATTTTTTTTAGTAGTAATATTTTTAACTTGATGCATATTAATTAATTCCATCCAAAGTGTACAACCAATGGTATTTGGTATAATCACATAGTTGTGTATTCATCACTTCAATCATTATTAGAGCATTTTTGTTGCTTTTTTATTTCTTTAGATTTTTCTCCCCAACTTTTCTCAGTCTCAGGGAAGGTTATTCCAAAATGCCGAAGCTGTCATAACCAGACAAGGAGTGTTTTGGTCAGCCACAGGTGTGCCTTTTGAAATATACCAAAGATTGGTCAGTCTTTATAAAGGGTATTTATTTGGGGTAGAAGCTTACAGTTACCAGGCCACAAAGCATAAATTTCTTCCCATACCAAAGTCCACGTGTTGGAGCAAGATGGCTGCCTACGTCTCCAGGGTTCAGGCTTCCGGATTCCTTTGTTCCCGGGGCTGCGTTTCTCTCTGGGCTTAGCTTCTGTTTCCTTCACGAGTTCAGCTGTAGACTATGAGGCTTTCTATGCTTTGCATCTCTCCACAAGGCCAGCTGTAGACTATCGGGCGAACGGCTCACTCCAACATCAGAACTGCTTCTCAAATCTCCTTCTCCAAATCTCTGCTTCTCTCAATCTGCTTTTCTCAATCTGCTTTTTCTGCTGCCTCTTGTCTAGCCTTTTATACTTGAGACCATGCCCACCGAGGGGTGGGGCTCAACGTCTCACTGACGTGGCAGTTAACGCCCTACTCATAACTTAATCATGCCCAGATGAACAGATTAGTTTACAAGAATAATCCAATCTGTATTTTTGGAATTCACAATTAAATAAAACTCTGAAACCATTACAAGGAGTTTCTGAATACCTCGATTTTAACATGTCTAACATGTTAACATGTTAACATGTCTAACATGTCTAATACAAAACTCTTAATTCCCCCACCCCATTCTGATTCAGTAAACAAAGCTCTTCGCCCTTCAGTTTTCCCCTTTCCATTGGCAAATAAGTAGAATCCTTTCAGTTCTGCATAGAAAAATTTGCATTCCACCAAACTTATGTCTAGGTCTAGTCCCCCATCATCTTTTATCTAAATTATTGTGTCATCTCTTAACTAATTCCCCTACTTTCAATCTTCTCCCCTTCAGTCCCTTTATTGGTACTTTGCCCCCCCCCCCAAAAAAACAAACCACCAAAACCTACAAAAAGAACAAAAAACATCTAAACCCAGATCAGATCTTAGGACATACACTGCCATTGCACCTAGAATGAAATCCAAGCACATTGCCCTAACTGGGATGACTATACAAACTTGTTTGCTCAAGACAGTCCTGGTTTGTGGCTGTTATCCTGCTTTATTTATTAATAGCACTTCTTTTACTCTCAAAAAGTGTTTTGGTTTGAATGGCAAGTTCCATGGCCACCCCAGTCAGCATCTCTACCTGAACTGGTTGTTGCCTCTTTCTCATCTCCTTCCTGCCACTTCCTTAGCTCCAGCCCAACAGCCCCTTTACAGGTTTGCAGTTACACCAGCTCCTTCCCATCTGGAGTCCCTTCGACCTGGAAAGACTGAGGCTTCTCTCTTCATTCAGGTCTCGGCTCAGCTGGCACTGTCTTGGGGCGGCTGCCCTGGCTTCCATTAGCTCCGTCTCCAGCACACTGTCATGGCATCTGATTTCTTTCATAGTATGACTCATGTGCTGTAGTTACCTGCTCAGGTGTGTGTTGACTTGTTTTTTTGGCTTTCTCCCTGACTAACAAGTAAGTCCCCTGAAGAACAACTCTGTTGTTTGCCACCATAACTCCTAGAGTCACTGCTGTTGCCATTGTCCCCAAATGTGTCATTAGGTGGCAAAGAGATATTTGCTGAATGAATAAGTGAATGAATAAAACCTGCATCCTTCTTGGGTTTTCAGGGTATGGTATGGATATTTTTACAAACTTTGCAGATTTTACTTCAGGTAGCTGATTGTCACAGTTTCTGATATGGATATTTGTTCATCCCTTGTTTCACTTTAGATGACGTTTCTGTCTCTGGTTCTTTGGATCATTTTTTGGGTTTCAAGGCATGGAGTTAGTGAATGCATCTTTGGATATTTTAAAACAAAGACTATATATAACATTAGGTGGCACAGGCATATATAATACAGGCTCACTGACTATGTCATTATGCACATTTAGAGCTCTTCCTTTCAGCTGAGGAGAAGCCCGTAGAGGGTTATGTCATGGGAGTCTCTGGACGTTTCTGTATTACACCACTTTGCCAGAGATGCTGATAGCCCTGAAACGAGGGTGTGTCCTTCACATCACCAGACACCCCTTTCATGTAGGAATCACAGCTATCAAGAGCCACTGATACTGATGGCAGCGTTTTCCTGTTCTCAGTTGTGGCTAGAGTGGACTAAAGATTGAGAATCATTGTTTCATATTCATATTGAATCTGTTTCCAGAAGCTATGAAATTCTGACAAGCTATGTTAAAAATCTCCCTTTGATAATCATGCTATCAAATTTTCTTGTTTAAAAAAGTTTGCTTTTTGTGTATTGAAACCATTCAGGACCTTGCACCTCTCTAAATGTTGGAGAACATTCTTACCCACACGTCCATAGGCTCCTTATTTGATAATTCCTGAGACTTTAATTATGTTTAAAACTGCCTCGCCAATCACCCTGAATCCATCAGATTAAAAGATTAAATCCGAGCATGATCTGCTAAAATTTATTTCAGGAATGTAAGTTTGGTTGAATATTGCTGGCCATATAAAAAGAGCTTCCAAAGTGATGTGCTTTTTGAAGGTTTTAATTGACCTGGCTACATTTTGGAAGTCTCCTTTATACTAATATGTAACAAAGATATTTGCTTTCTTAATATCTTTCAGACATGAAGGCTGTACAAGGGACCAAGCAATTACCTCTAAAGAAGGACTTTTGTGAATCAAAGTTATCCCAGGCAGTGATGATGGAGAGATTTACAAACTATACCCTGGAGTGCTCCATATTAGGGGAAAATTGGGACTATGATGTTCTGTTTGAGAGGCAGTCGGTAAGTCAGGAGATTAATTATAGGCAAGGAACCAAGATGGCTATAACTATAGGATAAGTTTCCATTTGAATACAATATTTATAAATGGCACAGATTCTTCCCTCAGAAGAAGTGTACATAATCTTGATGCACAATAAGGAAACTGTAAAAAATCAGTTGTAATGAATCACAAGCAAGTCTGTGCAGGTCAGAAGTCTGTAATATTTAATGCATGTCAGAAAACTGAGCAGGATCTCAACCCTTACTCTTTATCAAAGATTTCATACTAGAGAAAAACCCTTTGGACATATTGAATGCATATTGAATGTGGGAAAGCCTTTGGTCAGTATTAGAAAACTCACATTGTGTGCTAAGTTCATTCTCCCTGACCAAATTACAAATTTCCCAAGGCACAAAAAGTCTTTCCTATTTTTATCTTTTTTTCCCCAAACACACAGGACATAACTAGGCCCAATCATGCGATCTGGCCTACTCAGTAATTGAAGTTACAATTCTTGACATAGAGTGCCTCTTTTCATAGTATGTGGAGACAGCCCATCCCCCTAGTGCCCTGCAGGCTCATGAGCATGGTTTGATCAGGAATGTATTTGTATTGTTTCAGGGCTTGGTGGCCGATGTGACCGTAGACTTCTCCCAACAGCTAGTCCCAACTCAGAAGAGTTTCTCTAAGAATGTGATGTGGGAGAACCATAGTGACCTGGGGTCAGGGGGTAAGGATATACTGTCTGCCTTATCTATCATCAGAGGACCCCTTTTCATACCTCAGTTTTAAATTGGGGAGGGGAGGAGAGGGTTTTCTGAAGTGCTGGGCTGAGTTTTTGCTCCTGATTCTTAAGAGTTTAATATTTGTAGAGTTGGAAATTGGTAGCTTCATTATGCTTGGAGCTTCATCTTTCATGTCTTTTAGATTCTTCACCTTTCTTTCTGCTTCTTCCTGTAATAATCACTTTTCTATCAAAATCAAGGAAAACTGGTTCTTAATTTTGGAATGCCAAGAGTATGACCAAATCCCATCTCTTTCATATATGCAGGATGTAGTGTTTCTAAGCCAGATGTGGTGTCCCTACTGGAACAAGGGAAGGAGCCCTGGATGGTGAAGAGAGAGCAGACAAGAGACCTGTTCTCAGGTGAGTACAGGAGAATGTGGTGGGGAAGAGCCACTGAAGTGAGAGTTTAGCTTTTTTCAAAGAGGCCGAATCCTCACTGAGGTAAACAGTAGAAATCTCTTCCCAAGTCCCCCAGGTCTGGAGAGAAAATCAAAGTCTCTTAGACTGGGCTTCCAAAATTATTCTCTTCTCTCCATCTTTCCCCCTTCTCTCTAATTATAATTCATTTCCCTGTGGTCTGAATCCGTTTTTTTCCAGCTACTTTCCTTTGCCACTGGGACATACAGCAAGCAGCCTTTTAGTTCCTTAAATGACCTTTTCCTGACCCTGATGTACTTTTGAGCTGTCTTCTAAAGATTTACTCTTCTGTGATTAAATGGTCAATTCATGTCATTTTATAAAAATACTAATTTGTTTGGTTTAATGTCTCAAACTATTTTTCACATATGTTAATCAGACTTTTTGGTTTAGGCTTTTTGAAATTGTGATTTGTAACTTTTAAAAATTTTTATATAGTCTAATATATTATTTCTTTTATGACTTCTTTTATTTGACACTTGACACATGTAGTTCTCCTTCATCTTTTGAAATGGCTGTCTAGTATCATAGTGTATGGATATACCAAAATTTACCTAATTTTCTGTTGAGGACATTTGAACTTTTTAGTTTTTTCTGTTTTTTATCTATACTAAACACTGGCCCAGTGAATGTTCTTGTATATATATCCTCGTTTACATGTCAAAATACATCTTTAAGGTATATTTTCCTAATTTGCATGGTAAAATTTTATATATATATATATGTGTGTGTGTGTGTGTGTGTGTGTGTATGTGTATATATATATAAAGTTTTATGGATATTTTGCGATACCGTTGGTGAATAATATTTGAGAATACCTGTTTCTGGACATCTTCAACAATTGGATATTTTTTAAAATCTTTTTTATTTTTTCCAAGCTTTTGGGTGAAAAATGTTTTAATTTACATTCCCCTAATTTCTAGTGATGTTGAGAATGCTTGCAATTTAGTCTACTTAGAGTTCATGATCTGTTAATGGTATGTTTATACCCTTTACCTACATTGCTGTTGGGCCATGTTTTTCTTTTTATAGTAAGGATGTGAGTCCTTTTTTTAAAAATTGGTAAATACTTTTCCCAAATTAATATAGCCTATAAGTTTGCACAAGGTGTTTCTCACTATACAGTATTTAAATTGGGTGGAATCTTCATTTATGGAAGCATTTACATTGTTGGTGTTTTTTTAAATTTGTTTCATTCTTTCTTCTTTTCATTAATCGATGTATTATTCCCATTTGTACCATATAACACATTATTTTGGCCTTGTTTCTGTTATTTAATACTTCCTTTCTCTCTCCTTTGCCTGTTTCCTTTCTTTCCTTCCCTTGTTTCCAATTCCTCCCTTTTCTTACATTTTCCTTTATCATCTTTCTTTTGCTGCGTGGTTGTTCTTTTCTCTTTACTGTGGTAAGATCTATATAGCATGAAATTTGCTGTTTTAACTGCCTTAAAGTGTACAGTCCTGTTGCATTAAGTACATTCACAGTGTTTTGCAGCCGTCACCGTGTCTAATTTCAGAATGTTTCCTCACCCAACTGTATCCATTAAATAGTCACTCCCCATTGCCTGCACCTCATCCCAAGCCCCTGGCAACCACTAATCTGCTTTCTCTGTATAAGGACTCACCAATTCTGGACATTTCATATGCCTGGAATCATACAATATGTGGCCTTTGTGTCTGACTGCTTCTCCGTAGTATACTGAATCTTATAGAGTACAGTGCCTTTTTTTTTATTGCTTTTCCTTTTGAACATTTAGAGCAACTTTTTGATGTGATGACATGACATTTAATGATGGCTAATCTGCCATCCAGTGCAGGACAGGGAGTGAGAGGGGAAAGATAAAGGCAGTGAATGTCACGGCCTATAGTATTGTGTGGTTCATTACATGGTGTTTGTGATGGCAAAACACTTTTCCAGCTCCTCACCTTCTGAAACTTAACTGAATCCACATATATTTAATTATTTTTCTACTCAACTTCCCTAGGTTTCTGTATGAATTCTCACAGTTTGGGGTCTTCTTACATATATTATAGACTACATGCCTTAAGTAATCACTTTTATTTATTTACTTTTATAACTAAAGAGCATTTATTTCACATTAAGACTTTATCTTTTTTTTTTTTTTTTGTAAAGACTCTATCTTGATAACATAACTAAACCTTGTCACCACTCCCCACCCCATCATGCAGAAAGGTTCATACAGTGAATGTTATAAAGCAGATACAAACAGCTTGAAGGATTGGAAACAACATTGACTGACAAAGAACAACTTTTATCTAAATCAACATAAAAATGTTTAAGTAAAAAAAAAGCGGGGGGAATGGGGCAACAGGGGTTTCATTTAAAAAAAAATTATTATTATTTTTTAATTTTTTACATAC